>VICI01003156.1:0-14082 GCA_019593645.1 Akabosia matsudoensis | reverse complement strand
TATTTCTCCTTAAAACAACACAGGAGGGCAAAAGCTATATTAAAAAATGATATGATAATGTGCAGCCGAGTTAATAAGTTGGGCGGACAAGAAATATGGATGCAGATATTGATCAGTGTTTGCCACGTGCGGAGATCAAACCATAAGGCACACACACGCAGACACCCGCAGGGCTATTGTGTTACTTTAGCTAATTTTCAGGAAAAAAAGTACGGCAGGTTAAAGTACATCGCCACATCGCGTTATTCGTCGATAATACACGTACCGATGGTTTTCAAACGTTTGTCACAAATAAAGGAAACAGATGCGAAAAGTTAATGAACTTTTTTTTAGACGGAACGACGTTATGAGTCAGCAGATTGGTAGTTGAGTTTTTTTTTTGTTACGGGGCAAGACGAGAATTTATAACAAAAGTTCATTGCCATTCTTGGTTTTTACTATTCACCCGGCGTGGTACAGTAACACAGAAATAGAACGTTTTTTTTAATGGAATAGATCATGAGGTTATCATTTTAATCAAGCCGCAAGCCTCTGGACTACTTTAGAATTTATTACTTTCGTAGAATGTTTATTTTTTTGGCAAAATAATTTTAATTTAAAACTTCAGCATTTTTCCTATTTTTTGGCAAAGAAAAGTGCGAGTTTATTTCTTTGAAAGGGATACAGAGAAGAAAACTGGTATTTTTTTTTCATTTTCAAGCAAGAAACACCTTTTTTATGTAATTAATCTTGAGAGATTGCCTACAACACGTTCTCATTTTTAGAAATAAGGCTAATATGTAATCAGTTGGGGAGTGCGAGTAAAAATTAATGAGAGTTGACTACTTTTCTAAATATCTAAATGAATATTGGTTGTAAACTAATTAAGGATCGACAGATTTTTAAAAAAATAAGAATTTGAAAATTGAAGGTTGTATAGGAAATGGTGTGCGTGTACTAAAGATTGTTATCTAAGCAAAAAAAAAATCAAAATATATTTTTTATAACACTTGACTTCACTAATTTTACTTTAAAAAAGGCAAGTCTTTGCACAGGTGAGAGTTTTCTGATTTTTATGCTCGCTAAAAACAGTTACTTAATTAAAATGTTGGTTTGAAGGGGTTGTTCATACTCAACAAAGTATGTACTTTCATAATGTAAAACTTATCCTCCTACTTGCCTGCTTGTACTGTATTGGATTCTGCTTTGTTGCGTAACTAATCTGCCATAAATCACCCATTAAAGTTACATTTACTTTGTTAAACGTGCCAAAAAAATCTAATTGTTACAAAATAATTTGTTTGTAGTTTGCTTTTGTACTTAATCGTTAAATCATTTATCTTTTTGACCGAACGACCGCCTTACAAATGCTCTTATCTGGCGTTTAACTTGTTCAAGTAAAATTTTTAAGTGTGTTTCCTTGCCAAAATAAATCAACCGACGCAAATCTATTGCAAAAAAAAAACAACATAGTTTTTTTCGTAGCCCATTACCATTAGGTTATCCCTTTCATCGTCTTCAATACCATATCTGATTAGTTAGCTATTTTGTTCTACTAAGCAATAAAATTGATCTCATTTAAAATTAATGATAAAATACTTAGGCAATAAAATACTTTTTCAACGGGCTTACCTTTCTTAACCGGCGTTTTATTTTGACTTGTTGCGCTATCCATTGATAAGCCCATCATCATAAGCATTTGCTTGTTACTCTGGCCACTTTTATTGTTGCCCCCTTTGCCCCCACTATTGATTTGCAAACTTTGCGGTCGACTTGGAGGCGTCGTTCCCTCCAGATCTTGAAAGATTGAATCACTACTTTGACTTTTCACAGGAAGCACAGAGCCTCCATCAAACTCACTCCTTCCAGTTCCTCCAATTCCCACTAGATCCTCTCCAGTGAGACTTGTCTGGAGTGGTGACAAGCTCACCAGACACGGCGGCTGGGCTGCCGATCTTTCCGGTTTACGTCGAAACAGCCTCATGCTTTCTCCAAGTTACTCTCACTCCTTTTCTCTTCTTCCCCACACAACTACCAAAAATATATATATTTCTTCCTTTTGTCACAACTCCGAAGCGGCGTAGAAGCTGTCCAATCTCCTGAAGTCATTCATTTCCTGTAAAAACCCAAGAAAAAACGTCGTTTCTTTTACTCCGAAAAGTCTACGCTTTTTTTTCATTAAAATCCCTCGCTAGACTTTCTGGTCGATTCATTCTCACTCCGTTTGTTGACATGGCCATCAGGACAAGGCCATTACAACGAGAAATCGAGAGCGGAAGCGAGTAAGGAGAAAAAAAGGTGACTGCACTCCAAGCTAATAATCTAATGTAATTAAGACTCCCTCCATCCCTCCATGCCATGCCTGCCAAGATGACATTCGAACAAGCAATAATCTCGGTTTATTACCTTTTCCTCTCAGAATGCTAATAACTTTTTTGGAGGAAACACAAAAAAATACTCCAATAAGCCTTTTCGCTGATGATTATCACAGTGTCAACTCCATGCGCCTCCAAAAATATATAATTTCTAACGAGCTTTTCTTTCCTTCCTCTACGCACTAAAAAATAATAATAACAAACCTTTTCTATATGCATAACTTGCAAGTGCTGCTAAACAGTATAATTTTTTCCCCTGCCTCGACAACCGTCAACTTTTACTCGTCAGTATTCATAAAACACATTTTTTTCTTTCCTGTTTTTGACAAACATTTCTAATAATTAACCTTAACCTGATCTGTCTAGTTTTAATCAACTTTTTGTACAAAAATTTTGTTAGGTATGCTCGAGACTAATGAAATTTCTGTTGTTGTTGGTACGACAATGATCCTACTTACAAGTTCAAGATTCAGGCTGGCCACATTCTTTAACGTGATTACATTGTACAAAAAAAAAGAGTAAGAGTGCCAATAATAAACATTTTTGTGATGAGTGCCTGTCACACAGAATTAGTGGTAGGTAACCATCTTGCCGTCGTCAACAATCGAGCAAAGTCACTTGTCAGTCACATCTGACAATTGGTCACCCCTGCCAGGCTATGTTTTCAGACATGCAGACCCGTTGCCGTACAACATTCCTTGACGAAGATATTCATCGTTTAAAATATTTAATAAGAAACGCCAGAGAAAATAACCATTTTCTTCGCCATTATCATATCATTGTTCATATAAAATAGGCACTAACAAGACAAGGCCACAGTTTTTGATCATCCTCACACGTTGTAGTTAGCAAGCACGCTTCTTCCTATTTCTTACTATGCGGCAGTTATGAGGCTATCATGTCTTATCTGTTTTTCTCACCAAATATGCATACGAAGCAAAAGATGAAAAAAATAACTGTGAATGAATTATGCAAAAATTACACTTCCACTCAGTCCACACTTCTTCCACCGCTTCTTCCCAGTTTCTTGCGGTTTTTCTTGTTTTGTCTCCATGGAAAACCGTGATGCAATGAAACCGCAGGTATGCAAAACTTTTTTAATAAAGAATTTTTTTCACAGAAAAAAAAACAGCACAATCTTTGTGACCTCTCTCACCTTATTAACTTTTTTTTTCCTTCCCCGCGTAAAACACATATAACAGGAGCCACTGTTTAACCTTCCTTGTAAGTATTTCAAAATTTCACCACAACATGAGCATAATTTCAAACACTTCTGGAAAAGAAAAAAAAACGTTCACTTTTTTTTCACTGGAAATATGTACCTCGTGTGATCCAGATTTGATATTTTTTTCTATTGAGCAAAATAACACACTGATTCCTTTTTAAAGTGTGTATCCTTGAAAAAAAAAACTTTAATAAAATATATCTAGGGTGAACTTGAATGAGAAACTTTCAAGACCATCATCATTTCTATATAAAAAAAGAAGAAGGGGGATCTAGATCCATACACAAAACGTTTTTTTCATCCTTCTCTTCTAATGTTTCCCCTGTGCACCTTCACTAGTGAGTGAAAACTTTTAAAAATTATATTCTCTCGTGGAGCCCAACTTGTTTCCTGGCCCACTGTCAGCCGAGTAATGAGACTGCACACGTATTCTCCCTGGCCTTCCCATTCACGATAGCTGCAGAAGATCAGAAATATTGTGTGTTGTTGTGGCTCTCATCATCTACCTACGAAAAATTTCTTTTCCCCCTCCTCGCATCTCTATTGCTGCTGCACTTCTACTACGCTACCTCCGCATATTTTTTTTNACGATAGCTGCAGAAGATCAGAAATATTGTGTGTTGTTGTGGCTCTCATCATCTACCTACGAAAAATTTCTTTTCCCCCTCCTCGCATCTCTATTGCTGCTGCACTTCTACTACGCTACCTCCGCATATTTTTTTTCCAGGAGCTCCTGTACCATACACAATATAATTTCTAAACTGTGCATCTCTTCAACTTGGGTATATATATATTTTTTTCTCTTGAAAGAATCTCTTTTTTTCTTTTGTGTTTGCATCTTTCAACAATGCTTTTCTTTATGAAAAAAAGGTACCTTCAATTCATGTCAGCCAGAAGAAAAAAAATCTTTTATTTTCTACGGGACAAGTCTAATGTGACCATGATGATCTTTTTGGTGGTGTGCGTATGACTGCACTTGGAAAAGGAAAAAAAATATAGTGTTCTGCCCCGGTAGAATTTTACTCTCCTTCAGATACACTTTTTTTTTGCATATGAGCCACTCTTTGAAAATAATATTTTTTTTGACCACGTCCAACAGAAAAAAAACAACGATGAGTAAGATTTTTTTTTGTGTGGCAATTGTTGCTGTGTAGAAAAAATAAAATAGGCAGCCATGCATAGCAGTCAAATAAGAGATAATTTAGTTTAGGTTAAAAATGGAAGGTATTCCCCTGGAACAAGAACATGTACTATCCATGTACTTTGGACGTAGTTACAAGTACTTTAATTCATGAAAAGTACTTTTTTTTTTGTGTGGCAATTGTTGCTGTGTAGAAAAAATAAAATAGGCAGCCATGCATAGCAGTCAAATAAGAGATAATTTAGTTTAGGTTAAAAATGGAAGGTATTATAATTTGAGATGATGAGTGATATGAAAATGGTGTGTGTGCATGTGCAGCAGCTCTCTCTTATAATAATAATACGTGTGCGAGTATGATATACTTCGAAAGAAAAAAAAAAGATTATAAAACCTAGTTTTGCAACAAATGTATTTTCAAGAACAATGCTTAACTGTGGAAAAAACAAAATACAATGAGACTATAGCTTATGTAGCAGTAGTGTGTATTTTTTTCTGTTAAAAATAGCAAGTCTTTTATAATGTATTGTTAGGTATGCAGAAAAATATAAAAACAATGAAAATGAGTGTTGTCGAGCCATAAAGCACAAATTATTGGAGCATAGTATCACGGGGCCGGTCAACGTTTACCTACATATTTACACTCAAAGACGGCTACTGTTTACATTCATATGTGCAAAGAAAAAGCTGCAACAATTGATGAAAAAAGGAGTAGTATTTGTTGTTGCAACAATAAAATGTGTAGCCAATGTTGTGTGGGTTGTAGAGGAATATGTGCAATTGTTACAATGCGTAATACACACACAAAACGAGCTTTGCAATTTTTCCTTTTAAAGTTTAGGAATAATTTTTGAAAAAAATGAAGTGTGTGTGTGTGGGTATGATAAAAATGAAATATTTGTTGTAGAGTAAAGATATGTATTTTTTTTGTTTTATCATGTTCACTCTCTATTCTTATATGGATTATATTTTTAAGAAGATGCAGAGAGGAAAAGGAGAGAATATAATTTTTGTTGATAAGACCGTTCACACCAAATACACACATGATTTTTTGGCTGTTTCTTATCAAAAAGTTTTTTTTGTAATGCATTACTGCACATTTTTAATACAGAAGAGCTGCATCTTAATATGAAAATTTACCCAAAAAAATGTATATCTTTACGTTTTTTATTTGTGTGTACTCAACAGTATTTTCAGATTTTTAAATAAAGGAACAAGAGTGAATTATGGCGTAGATTAATGCTCATCGTATGAAAAAACATACATGCAAGCATTGTACTATTCTTATATTTTTGATACAAATACATACAAAAGTGTCTTTTTTAAATAAAAATTAAAAGTGAAGAGAGATGATATTTTAATCTCTCTGAACAAACCAGCGAAAGATATACCCCTGCGAGCGTCTACGCATTGCTTCAAGGGGTTTCCATTGTATTATATAAAAAATGAGAGCAAAAACATGATAAACCAATCTTTGCTTTTTTGTTATATTTAACTTTTTGATTGAAAAAAATAATCCTCAGGTCTAAATTTAGATCAAGCTTTTTTTTGTTCAAATATTTCAAAAATACACATATTTATGATTTATTTTACTTTTTTGGTTGTCATTTCAACAATAACGCTGCGTACATTATTGCGTACTCCCAAGCAACGGCGATCATGTCAGGGGCATTGTGAAACGTATCAAATACGGATGTAATCAAGCCACCCTATATTTTAAACCATTCTTTTGATTGAGGAAATGCAGTGTGTGGACTCATCGCACTCTAAATAGATAACCGACCAACACTTGAGCATCTCTAAATCACCACTCTCTCGTTTCACATAAACTTGTTCCTGTGTTGCAACAATCTTTGCAACCAAATATATTTCGATACGTTGCAATTTACTATTTTACACTGTGCACACATCACGCAATGATTCATTCACAAGTGTATTCCTTTTGATAGTAGCCTGTCTGTGAGAACGTTTTCTCTGCATTGTCCTGGACATGACAGACAATTGAGCAAATTATTATTAATGATGTTAACCGATGAAACGAAAACCAGTTCATAAATATAAATATACAAAAATGAACTTGAAAAAGGGTGAAAATTTTTATAAATGTATATTTCATATGCAACGTGAAACGTTGAACCTGTCACCCTACTCGTCACGCAATCCAAAAATAAATTTTTATACTGTTTCATAGTTATTTCCATGGAAAATAATAATATTTTAAGCGACATGTGTCTTCATATGTGTCCATATGTCGGGAAAATATTGACACGTAAAGTTATTGCATAAAAAACCTCAAAAAATACGCTCTATGAATATAGATGACCGTCTCGTCTATTTAAATTACTCATGTGAATCCTCGTAGAGGCATCCAGTAACGCACCATCACTTCCAGATGATATTTTATTTGAAACTTTGTGGGGAGCCACTTGCATCGTTTTATATATAAAAAACTGGTCTCGAGAGATAAGACACCCAGACAGTGCCACTGTCCGTCAGACTGAAACAAAAAAAAAAGAAGAAATAATACAGGAGAGGGGGAAAATGGCTGTTTATGTATTCAGCGCACAGCAACCAATGTGTAATGCCATTTTATTCCATTTCCCAGGGCATTTTAACAAAATTGTGACACATCCAACAAGTGCAGATACAAAAAATAGTAATATTTCCGTAACGGTGCACCCAACCGCAGTATTTTACTGGACAAAAACTTAAAGGGCAGCCGAACCAGTATGATATGCTCGTGGTTGGATCAACTTGTTTTTCGTTATCAGCGGAAATCTCTGAACTGTACAGTGGAACGGTCCGTTATCAAAATATTATTTATTGCAAAACACAAGTCCAACAGGCTGATGGGTTGGGTAATTAAAGGATTAAATATCCTGACTAGTTCTTACTTCTATATACTGCCCGTTGTGATGTACTTTTCCCGGGGCAGTGTGAGAATCGGAAGCAGGAAGCATAGCCAATGTATCATTTACACACCTGAGATCTACATCTTTTTCGTTTTTTTCTTCTACAAATTGACCGTTTCAAAATAAATTTTGTAAAGGTGAAAGGTTGTCTCTTTGGACTGGTTTTTCAATGAAAATTGTAACGTGTTTTTAAAAAAAGAGTGTTAAAAAAATGACAAATTCTATCTTGCGGTTGGGCCAATTTATAAAAAAACCGAACACGTCTTTATTTCCCATTGTTTGTGGGACAAACTTCAATGAAACTGTCATCTGTCTAGGTTGATCTACCTTTTTTTAAAGCCTTCAAAATAAAAGGTAGGATGGTTTGTGGTACAATTTTTCTTAACGAGATGTGTCATTTGAACGAGAAAAAAGTATATAAAAATAGCAATGAGCCGTTTAAAAAATACCAGACAAGAGTACGATTCCTGTTTAAAAGGCTTATCAAATAAGGATCAAGGTGTCGGCTCTGTGGCACAAGAAAAAAAAAACTTAATTATATCGCCTGGCCATACGCATACCTTCCTGAAAAACGGTAGTGGTCGTAAAAATATAACAAGTTGCACCCTGAGTGGGTGGTTATTTTAAAAGGAAGCTGCTGCTCTTTTACAATTCAAGATGTCTATCTAGTTTTTTAAATATTTTTTTCTCTCTGCTGACTGTAATCATCATTAAACATCTTTACATCTTATCCGCCATGGACTGTCGTAAAAACAAAACAAATTTTTCCAAAAAACCGCAGCGGTTACTCCATTTTCAAAGGAATTCATACTCTGACGGTAACATATTTTTGCGTCTTGTAAATATATAATGCATTTATAATTGGCTATTTTCCAACATGGCTTGTTTTTTGGAGAAAAAAAAACACTCAAAACGTTACATTTGGAGTTTTAAAAGGAAGTAGATAACACAAATTCAAGTATATTTATTATACTTATCTTTTTGACCGGAAAAATAACCACTCAGTTTTATGCGCTTGTGGACGGCCCCGTATTTAGGCTGCATATTACAAATTTTAACTTTTGCTTTTTAATGCGTAAATACTTAACCGTCGTCGTATTATCACAAACATTATTGTTGTTTGTTGTACTACTCGCTCATCTCATCTAAAGACAAAAGAAGTTCTCCATGTCAGTTAACACATTTTATGCAACCCTTTTGATGACATACGAAAGAGGATAGCTCTCATTTGTAAACAAAATTTTTATTTTACACACAAAACAAAACGTCGTTATGATGTTTTTACTTTTTTTGCCTGTGTGACGACATGACTGCCTAATGCGCAACCATCTCTTAATATGGACACAAGGAATTATGTCACGCGCTGAGAACAGATGCTCGTCTCTCTGGTCGTCATTGTTTAACAGAATTGGAGTGGAATAGTCATTTACAAATGTTTTTTCATGAATGAACGAACGACCAATAGATACTTATGTATAGCTTTTGGTATGTTCAACGGTCTGTATTTTAACTGTCTGTCGTTCTGAAGCAACAAATTTGTATTTAATGTCTGGATTTCCTATTCGCATTAGTGTCAATTTTTTCAAAGTGGCCACTTGACTGGCCGTTAACTCTTGCGTTTTTTCTGTACAGTTAAGGCTTCGAGATTGAAATTGATTTAGTGACTCGACACAAGCTGACGAGCAGATTAGATTTGTTTGCAACGAGAGGGGCTGTCACAACACTACAAAAAAATCCGTAGAACAATCGAACACTTCCTGTCAGCTTCACGGTTTAAAATTTATTTTAAAACTCTGACCAACAATAGTTCAGTTTTTATATGGCATGCGAAAGAAAAAAATCATACGGAGGATTGGATAAAAATAAAAAAGTAATAAAAAATGTGTTAGAAAGATTTTGTATGTGATTTAAAGCATATTATTGCCGTCTATTTTTTTAGACTGGGCTTCGAGCTTGTACAAAAAAGGCAGAGAAAGGGTGTGTAAGGGTTAAAAAACAGTTTTGTTGATGTGCCGTATAGGTTGGTGGTAATAAAAAAGCAAGGGTGACTCCAGCAATGTATCGGCATTTTAAAGTTTAAAAAAAATGTTCAAGTGGAGCAGAGAATGCAATAAATAATATATGAAAGCAATCACAAATAATTTACAAAGCTACCCTTTTTTTTAAAGTTTGAAAAAAAATGTTCAAGTGGAGCAGAGAAGGCAATAAATAATATATGAAAGCAATCACAAATAATTTACAAAGCTACCCTTTTCGGTATGAGAAGGACGTCGGATGGTTTAAAAATAACCTGACAAAAAAAATGTCGTATGGGTGTTGCACGTTGCAGGAGGGAAGTACGAGTATGCATTGCGTATGCTTCACTAGATGAGGGTTTTGTGATCTAATTTATGAATTTGATAGGAATAAAATAGGAACACATGGGTGAGGAAAATTAAAAATGGAAAATTGGCAATTTATGAGGTTTTTAGGATAAAAAGGAAAAAAGGGAAAGGGAGGAGAGTTTTATTCTCGGACTCAATAGGTAAATGGGTGAGAAAAACAGGAACACTGGAAGAAGGAAGAGACGTTGAGCTGAATAAGAAAAGAGGAAAGAAGAGTGAAAAATATGACAGTTTTGAAAAGGGAATTAAAACGACATAGGAAACAGCGTGTTTGGCGTAAAAGTTAATTTAAATCTTCAATTTCTTTAAAATACAAAACTTTTTAAACTGAATGATACCCAATTCTATTCCAATCATCTAAAACGACAACACACGGTTAAAAGGAAAAAAGGGAAAGGGAGGAGAGTTTTATTCTCGGACTCAATAGGTAAATGGGTGAGAAAAACAGGAACACTGGAAGAAGGAAGAGACGTTGAGCTGAATAAGAAAAAAAGAGTGAAAAATATGACAATTTTGAAAAGGGAATTAAAACGACATAGGAAACAGCGTGTTTGCCGTAAAAGTTAATTTAAATCTTCAATTTCTTTAAAATACAAAACTTTTTAAACTGAATGATACCCAATTCTATTCCAATCATCTAAAACGACAACACACGGTGGTAGTCAAACTGGGAGATTATTAATTTTTGTTCGTTCCAAAATACCCAGACTCGGACACATGTTATGTCTCTTTTGGACCGAATTAGGAGTTATTTCTGACTTACGTGCTTCCTGACTGTTGTTTGTGTATAGATTAAAGTTAAGTGGCTACATACCAGTTCATGATAAATTCGCTTTGGAAAATGACTTTCTAACTGAAATGCCAAATTTGAATAGGAAAATTAATTTGATAACTAGTAGGAATGAACTCACCATTTCAAATTCAATCAAGCCTGAGAGGAAAAGTCATAAAATTTGTCCTACTAGCACAATTTTATTATATGTTTTGGTATTTTGTCTTGTAATCATTCAAGAATTTGTATTTTTAACTTGTAACTCGTTCAGAACTGTCTATATAAGTTTCCAGTTGTAATTTTTGACATTGAATAGTGCTCAAAATTGTGATAACTTACGGTAGCATCAATCTGGAGTGACTTCTTCAACAAGGGCTACAGGATCATGTTTGATTGCTGGTATTCATAACGTACGATACTAATTTCGAAAGAACCTTGCCAAAAATCGGCATAACCGATCATTTCTGTTGTTGGGAATAAATAAGCTTTTTTTTGTAATTCTGTTACAATCCAAGTTTGCAACAGAATGCGTAGTCCAATGTCGATAAAATGTCGCCAACGCAAGCAAGCATCAATATTCAACTTCTCTCTCAACGGTATCTAAAACCGCCGATTCTCCTTGAATTGAAAAAAGGGCGTGTTTTACTTCTACCAAATTCAAATTTCTATAGAAACGGCAAAAAATTTCCTTCTTGTGAAAGATTAATATGGATCACAATTAAATATTCAATGACCATGGCAATGTGGTTTGCTTTCATCCGAACCCTTTGGCTACTCCAATTTTGGAAACAGGCTGATCATGGATTTGAGCAGCTAGGATTCTACCTGTTTTTCCTCTCGATAGTTGTGATTGGTCGATTTACCTATAACACAGTGGACGAAAATCTAACGGAAATTAGTTACTTTGTCACACAACGTTTTCAAATAGTCAGCCACAACTACACAGGTAATTTGATAAATAATTGTAATGAAGTAGCAAACTAATTAAATTTGAATTTTGAAATGATTTCCGACAGATTTTAAACTGGACCTAGTTGAGATTTGTGTCTACATCTTTGCATTAGGCTTTGTAGCGTTTCCTGTCCCCCTCTCCGGAGTTCCATTTGTACGAGACTATGACCCTTTCAGTCTCATCATAAGGTTCAGCTTTACCTACTTCTGTTCAAAAGCGATTCCTCCTGCTTTCCTCCTATTAGAGAGCTTAGTGGCAAGCTTGATTACCCTAATACTGATAACCCATGGGGCCTTAGTATTTTTGACAATAATGCTGCTCCTAGTTTTTACATCTTCGGACGCTCTAACAACTATGTCCAAGTACCGTTTATTTCGCTTGACATACAAAGCAAAACATTTAGCGTTTCGACAATGTTTTCAAAGGTTCATGGAACTGAGAGTATTTATGATAATTCTGGACATGATTTTATACGACTTCTTGGCCACATTAACAGCAATGGGAATTATTACTTCGTCCGGTTGTGGATACATTGTAATTCGAAAGTTTGGTGATCGGGACTTTTCCCTGATAATATACTTGTGTTGTTGTTTTATTGTTATTATTTGTTTTATGGTCGACTTTTTGTTTATACTGCTGGCGGCGATTCCTCATAAGTACGGTAAAAAGTTTTTGTCATTTTGGAGGATTCATTTGAAACACATCAGCGATAAGCAGCTACTCAGGTCATGCCCATTGATTGGATTTTCTGTAGGCTTTGTTCGTAATGTTAAGCCACACACTGCTTTGTCCATTGCAGATACCACGATTAACATTGCGGCAGTTTTTGCACTGGCAAAGTAGATCAATATGATGAGTTTTCCAAAAAAAATGTTTGAAAAGTAAATTTAGAACAATATTCTAATATTGTAACTATATTGTAACCATTTTATCAACAGCGTTTTCAAACACATAAATGTTATTTTCGATTAGTGTTTCACAGTTAGAGACATTCAATCAATTTATTGTCTATCAAGTATTTTATAATTGTGAGTTAGGATTAACTTTTTTTAAAAGGAATCTTATGTAGCAATAATAAAAAAAGGTAGATTTTGAAAGCAAAAAATTGTGCTGTATTACATGAGTTAATTGGTGCAGTGACTTTTCTCCGATTGTTTAAATAATCAATTCACTTAACATAACGATAATGACTGAAGAAGACTTCACGTACTTGCACTTTATTATGCATAAGGATACATAATATTGGTTATTCCAGCAAATGTGAAAACATCCTGCAACAAAAAAAAGGGGTGCCATGGCCATGGCACCTCGTATTCGCACACCACGAAGTCTTTGTTGAGTTTCCAATATGCAATGATACTGCTGGTGTAATTCACAATTATTTCATCGTTGTTTGTCACCTTCGAAGCCTATTTGGTGTTTCATAAAAAAAAAAAAACCTGCTGCCAAAAACCCAGCCTTTGTGGAATACATACCTTCATCTTCGTTATCGACTTCGATAAAATCATTGTGGATACTGCCACTTGATGAAAAACTTAAGTTTCGTTCGCCAAGTTATAGATAACTAGATGAGGTTTTTGTGAGCTAATTGATTAAGTTGATAGAAATAAAATAGATACGCATGCGAGAGCAAAGTTAAACACATGAAACTGGCAACTTATGACGTTTTTGAGCTTGAAAGGAAAAGAGAAAAGGGGAAAGTTTCATTTAAGGCCAGGTAAAATGCGTGCGAAAAAGGGAAACGCTAGGTAGAGAAAGAGACGTTGAGGGGAACAAGAAAAGAAGAGTGAAAAATATGACAGTTTTGAAAAGGGATTTAAAGCGAGACTTGAAGCAGCGTGTGTGACGTAAAAGTTAATTCAAATCTTCCATTTCTTTAAAATACATAACTCCAAGTGCAATATTCAAGTTATGTATAATATTGAATATACATATGCGCATGTATAATTTAAAATTAAATGATACTTAAGTCTATTTCAATCTCCAATACGACAAAACACGACGGATATTAATTTCTGTTCGTTCCAAAATACCCAGACTCGGGCACAAGTTATGTCTCTTTTGGACCGAATCAGCAGTTATATCTTAACTAGCTGAGCTAATACTTTAAGTTGCATAAGCACATTTCTAGATAGTGGCCAGATAAAAGCTCATGTTAAATTCGGTTTGGCTAAAATGAATTTCCAAATGAAATGCCTAGTTTTAATAGGAAAATTTATTATTTTGTACATGCATCAGAAATGAACTCGCCAATTCAAATTCAATCAAGTCTGAATGGAAAAGCCATGACATTTAACCTACTAGTACAACTTTGTTGCATGGTCGTTGTATTAAATTTTGCAATC
>VICI01003155.1:0-14088 GCA_019593645.1 Akabosia matsudoensis | reverse complement strand
TCTACCATGAATGTCTTGTGCGGAGTAGTACAAAAGGCGTTGTTAGGTAATTTGGTTTGCCGGTAAAAAAACGTCGCGGAGGAATAAGAAAAGCGACATAGTGCGGTAGACGTACTATAGTAATCCTATGTATCAAATTACTCATGGAGACCTGCTGGTCTGTACATCGTTTCGCGTGAATCTCCGTCTCGGGCCTGGGATACAACCAGCGAGCTTCATAAAATGAAGTCATATTTTGTTCCATCTTGAAAGTTCATTAAATCCTCATGATACTCAGGCCGATGCAAAAACATAATACGCTCACACCATATTATTAAAGTACCTATAAGGAAACAATAATAGAATAGTTTTCGCTTTTTTTTCTTCCCAGCGAAAGACACTAATGTTATTTTGATATAATGTGCACAGCTACGCCAGCCCAAGCAATCTTTTTTATTTGCCAATCTCACTCTGTTCTTCCCAGCTTGTGTTGCGAAAATTGTGTCGGAACCGTTTTTACAAATTACTGGAAGTATGTATACACCAACATGGCTACCTAGTCATAAATAACTTACGTTTTGCGGAAAAACACCATTCTAACAGCTAAAAACATGAAAGACCGTTGTTATTTAATTAACTGCTTAAGATGATATCGGCAATACGCGGTTAAACAAGCAGACAGTAAAGCGTCACTTAGTCCGGAACATGTACGCACTCCTAGTAAGATTTTGGTTGCAACCACACCGTGGATGGTTTTTTGCTTGTTTCAAGTCATTGGACAAAGGAATTTGGTAAGTTTTTGCAAGGGATTTGTTAAGGATAGGGAAGCAGCAGCCAAAAGGCTTCAGGAACAACAGGATCACAACAAAGCTCGTCAAATGCAACGGAACGAATGGGGGAAGAAAATGTTCACTTCCATTTTGCAGTCATACTCGCAAACAAAAAACCACTTTTATCTGGTTTACCTTGACTCATTCCTACATAGCGCAGATAGAGTTGCACAGCTTGCCGTTACTACTGCCTTATTTCATCTTTTAAATGTTTTGGTTGGTCGGTGTGCATATAGCGTCGGCTTATTTTTATATCGCATTAGGACTGACCTAATTGGTAGCAGGAGTTTATGAAAAACGTGTAACTAACTACCTTAATGCTTCTCTTTCCGAAAAGTAAGCAAAAAATATCGCACATGTATGTATATCATGTCCGCATGTATCAGTTGTATGTATCCAATTTCCAGAAATTCGCGAGAGAATTCTCGTCTAGAGAGCTATACTACGCTTATAACGACTCCATTTACGTTTTGTTTTCTATAACTTCTTAATGTTACACTGATCGACTAGTTGTACTCAAACATTCCACTCATCAGGTGGCCCTAAACAGGAATCAATTACTGTCGATTTCGTAGTAGGCTTAGTTCAGTGAGAACAAAGAAATTTAACTGGAAGCAATAATTTTTAATCACTGTCCAAGTTTATCGGATTTGTGTGAGTTCCTGTAAAAAGTTCTGACTTCCATTATCCGCTCTAATTTACTGGCTGTTATCGAGATTGTTTAGGCCGTAAGAGGTGGGATTGGGCTAGATCGTCTTTACGTCACGAACTAACATCGGACTTCATGAAATCAAGTAGTAAACCGAATTCCTAGAGAGGTTCCTATTTACGAGGAAATACGAAACCCAGCAAGTCTATTGCACTTTTCAGTAGCTCATCTTTACGACAAGAACGTTTTTTATTTGTAATTAGTGCTGATAGTGTTTATTATCTACTAGCTGCTATCAACATACATGTACCCATGTGTGAACAGGCTTTTAAAATGTTGCTTGACAGGAATCATGATCGGTTTCTGTGTTTCTGTAAATTTCGATGTTGGTGTAACCGCGGATAGTTTGTATGTGTAAAGTAAAAATGCATGCATGACCCCTAATTTTTTGTCTGGGGTTTTCCATGATAAAGACGCAGTAAAACACATAATATGATTTATGACAAATGTGTTGACAAAATCTATTTACTTAGTATTCATTTCATATACGCTGTAAGTACTTCTTGTATGCCCTCTAGTGTATAAATTTCTGGAATTTACTTGCCGAGAGAGGCTGTGGACACTCCTCCAAGAATTGGCATTTTCAGGTTCCTTTCAAAAGCTCCAGCAGTGAAGAAAATTTCCAATGAGCAAAACATGGCCAACGATAATCATAATAATTTCAATAAATGATTGCTGTTTGCTTACTCATATATTCGTATTCCTTAATCATATACCTATGTACGGTTTTCAAAGTTCAGCCCGATATTAAAGTACAAATAAATTTATAACAATAAAGTAAGTACAACCAGACAAACTACTCTAAAGCGTGAAACAAAAACGAGAGGGCTAAAAAACAGAAAGAAAATGGAAGTAGTTATGTCACGTAATCGTGCTACTTGCTTGTGTTGCAACGATGTATGTCTATTATCACAATACTGCTAAAAACTTGTTTCTCCTCAACCATCATCATTACGACCACTTGTACAATCTCTAGTTCTGCCGAGAAATAGAAAAAAAAAAAGATTCTTGTATACTCTTTCACACTCGTTCACGGAGAACACTCATTCCCAACCATACGACCGACCATTTCGGAAACATGGAGGAAAAGAAGTAGCAGGGAAGAAAAAACAACTAAAGCCCACTGAACAAATCCCCTTAAGTTTCAAATACATCACTTACTCTTTAACAAGCTAAAATAAAAAGAAAGGTGGAAGTAGGAAACTGCACGTTCACGGAAGTCAAAGCAATTTTTGTCTGATGAGACTCCTCAATAAAGCTAAAAGAGCGAAACCTTACAAAGATATTCCGTTGAAGAAATCAACTATATATCTTAAATGTATTTATGAATAATGCCTCGCGTACTCTTAGTCACAGCTTTGCTACTAAAACAATTTCCAGCTTTTATTCTAAAACTTTAATGCTACATAGTCGAATAGTTTATACGGAGAAGAAGTCTGAGGACCTTTACCCTTATCGTAATGCCAAGCCCTTGAGAAGCATAAACCGACAGTAAATGACAAGAAGGCTCTTCTAAGCGGAAAACGCGAGGAACCTCTTAAAAGTTCACTGTAATTTCGTAATGATTATGCAAGTTGGAGAATGGTTGAATTCTTCTCCTCCTTTTAAATGCTCTCGTGCATAGAGCATTTTAGGATTGTCCATTTGCGATGTTTTGAACATTACACACGGTGTTTCTGAGCTATTGGGTTATCCTCCTACTGAACAGAAAATATACGGAGATGAAGTTTACGCAGACTAGACCTGTTGTGCCGGTAGAGATTTGACATTTGCAAAAGTTGGAGACGAATGGCCATGAATACTAAGTATAACATTTTGTAAATAAGAGGAAACGTGTGCCGTTCATTGCAGACTTGAAGGAACATTAAAGGATAGATTGAATTAAAATGTTTTTCTCACAGCACTCTACCCATCAAATTGTTTTGTTGTAAAAATACGGAGAAAACACCCGGGAAGCTTCAGGCATTCTATTTTGTGCGATCCCGAAATTGAATAGACGGAGAAAGGAGCCAGGTGGAAGAATACGAACAAAAGGTTAAAACTGTGGCTAGCACTTCTGGATTATTGGGTTGTACCTTTCACCTTTACCATTATTCTTTTTGTTTGTAAATGCATGAGATAAAGATTTGTCTCAAAAAATGGTGAGACGTCATCAATACTTCAGTTGTATCATCGTCCAATTTTTTCGATACAGAACCTGTTAAGTTTTTATATTGTGAGCGATCAGGAGATGGAATTCAGTGTTGATAGAAGTATCCTATGACTTCAGGGACCAAGTGGCTTGTCAAAAGGAATTGGGATCCGTGACCTGGAAAGTAACCTCCAACATGAATTAGAAACCATGAGCTCACATGCGTATGATACAGATAATTTAATATCTGTTCATCAGGATAGAGCATTACTTTTTTTTCTTTTTTTTTGCAAAATCCACTTGGACTGAAAAGTAGGGGGCATGTTCTGCAAAATGATTTTGACATTGACTTTTGAAGCTAACCAAGCATGAACTATTCTTCTGTAAAATTGTTTAGTTGTCGGTATAAGTATGAATATAAGTCACAGTTTTGGCGGGTTTGTGTGCTATGCAGCAGTAAATTACTGTCCTCTCGCTTCTTTTGAAAGTTCTATGCCTAAAGCATACAGATTCAGGATGCAGAAGACAAATCCTGCATGTTCGAGGGGAAAGTTGCGTTAGGAAATTTGCCTCTTCAAAGAGGTGGCGAGCTTTTTTTACGGGTCCCTGAGTGGAAACCATATGGAATCTGACGGAAAGGTGATAAATGATTCAAAAGTTAGAACGACATTTTTTTGTGAAAAAGTTTCTCTTCTCGAATCGTTTTCGATGTCATGCTGCAAACGTGAGATGCACTGTACACAAGAATGGAAAGTTGACAGCAAAAAGGGTATATATTTATGTTCCATATAAACCCACTATAACATTAAAGTTACAAAAACGACGGTGGTAAATCTTTAGTCTAAATACTGTAGCAGACCAAATTCCGCACCTGAAATGACCAAATACCAAGAAATAGTAGAATACATAGTTGTAATTGATTCGCAATGATAATACTCGAAGCACAATGCACTTCGCAATGACATGTAATCCTAGATTTTTGTCATGTAGTAGACAGCAGAGGATGAGCTCATAGAATTGCTTGAAGGATAGAGAAGTTAAAGCAGGAGTTTTAAATCAGTACAGAACTGAGTAATCAGGAATTACTAATGTTTAAATTAAGAATGAAACTGAATGTTCGGTTTCGATGTTCCAAGGTAGAACACTGCACAAGTTACGTTTTCATAGACTCAAACAACATTGAACATTACAGTTCTTTCTTATAGAGTCATGGTAGGATTTAATGCAACAAAGTTGGCTCGGAGAAGCAATTAAGCATTGCCACAAAAGCTTGTAAAGTTGAGAAATAATCGGATTTATGGTCAGGAATAATGCTTTACTTCACGGTAGGGAAGTGGCGATAACTCTTCTAGTCGTACTTTTACAAAACTCTGCTGAATATTTAAGAAAAACGTAGTTATTTATATGTCATCGTGATATAGATTGTTAAAACAATGTATTTGTATGCCGGAAGCATTTTCATAACATTTGTTTACATGTTAGATGTACAGACACGATCAAGTCCTCAACAAGTAGTTCCGTAATGAAGCAACTATAAAAGGCTCATATTCCAAAGGGGTTGTTAAGTGCTTATACAGGCACGAGAATCCTCGCTTTGTCATATATTCGTAGTACTGTTGTATTACTGCCTGCACAGCACACATACTGCGAATTTGTAATAGCAGTATGCTGGCCTAGCACGCATTATTGTTTTGAATACATGAACCATGCTTTGCATGCGGTAAAATAATGCGAACGCCACAATAACTACCGCTTTCTCCAGGGACGGTTTGGGAAAAAAATATTCTTTTGGTGCTAAACCTTCTTCCCTTTCTCTTTGGTAGGCCGACAGTCGAGGGAACGTATCCGCAGTATTTCAAAAGGTATTAAAGCGGAAACTATACATCTCGAATGCATAAATTTACAGAGGTGCAATAAAATCCATTCCAATTACTATCCTACATGTTACTAATTCCCTCTCATACTCTCATCTGTATTCCTTCTTCCTACTTCCACCATTACCACACTGCCACCGGAAGAAACTAAAGTGGCGGCCATAAATTTCATTTAAAAGCAAAATCTTGTGAATTCTCGACAGAGTATACAGTACAGCTTGAACAACAGAATGAAGAGGAAAGAAAAAAGGGCTTGAATCATAAATAGATGTACTGAAAACTTTTTCATTTGTAACTTGTCTAATAATAGGAAAACTCATTTCAAGAATCATTAAAACGCGCATACACATATAAAGCTTGTCAGTTGATCAGAACAAATATACCTATTTATTTGATTACGTACAGTTATTGTTGAATTTTACATCAGCTT
Organism: Akabosia matsudoensis; assembly: GCA_019593645.1. Taxonomy (NCBI): domain Eukaryota; kingdom Metazoa; phylum Arthropoda; class Collembola; order Entomobryomorpha; family Paronellidae; genus Akabosia; species Akabosia matsudoensis. Next base: position 8,135 of record VICI01003155.1, on the reverse strand, counting down.
CTAATTTTGATATAGCAAATAATGGGTACGTTATCACTTCTAAATTCCCTGTATTTCTTGGAAGCAAGCAAAAAAAAAGTGTTTTGTGGTGGTAGTAGAACAAACTGGTTTGGACATTGTGGACCAAACGATCATCAACTATTGTTGGGGGAAATGCAGAAAGTTAACGAGATCCGCTTTGATTTTGTTAGTAGAATGGTCTTTGAAAGGAAGACCCAGACGATTTTATTTTCCTCGTTTGATAATCTAATAGAAACAGCATTTTCTTGAACATTATAACACTTTTGGTCAATAGGGAGAAAGACGAGATTAACGAACATTGTTCTTCTCACATGGACTTGTTATTTCTCTCTTGCCAGTTGAACAATTTGATTTTCCTTTTCACTCCTTGTGATTATGGCGAAGGATATGTTTGCCTACTAGACTAGAATGTTTGATGATCATGAACCTACTAGAGAACAAAAAAAAACGTGTGTGTGTTCTTTGAAGATGAATATTTCCTTGGTATGCTCTTCACTTTCTGCATGGCGTTCACATAAGTGAAGCGTAATAATAATGATGAAGACAACGATGTTTTCTTCATTCTTAATGGTGGATGTAGACTTGAATAGAGATCCGACGAAATTGCATTGAAACCATTTTTTGTCTCTCCTGATATTCGTATAAATCGTGCAGGAAATGGAAAAAAGTAGGAAATGTGGGGAGTAAGTATGTGTGATGTATGAAAAGGAGTAAAATCAGGTGAAAATCTTGGAGGCCTTGGATTCTTATACAATCACGAAAGAATGTAATACATCTTACCTCTATGCCTGTAATGATCGTCACCAGCACACTAATACAAGTTTCTGTGCGTATAGATTTTACCTGAAACAGAAAAATGTTAGACGGGAAGGGCCAAGCCTTCAGTCGGATAAAATAAAATCGTGCTCTCATTTCAAGAGCTGTGATCGCAATGATACGTTATGCTGAACTGAAGATGAAAATTCTCATGAGGTGCTCTCGTACAGGAAACTAAATTCATCAACATAAAACGCAAAAGCCACATTGTATGGCCCATAGATTAACTATGCCCTTTTTAAACATGAAACATGAAGTCTCCGACTTCCAAGGATGCTCAGCTTGCTCAGAAAAGGTTTCTCTGAAGTTCACTGAGAAAGAGTACCAAAGTTCTATCGAAGCAACGGATTTTTTCATTTTTTGTCCCATCATGTCCTGACGAGTTCTCGATGCAGAATGTTTTATGACGGATTTGGTCTTTTCATTATCTTCACTCCATACCTATATCTTGCAAGAAGATCAGTCGAACGTTTAACTGAGAAACAAGTTCAGGGTTCTTCTCGTTCCTTTCGAAGGGACACAGAAAACCATCAACCACCGACAAGGTCAGTGCATGGTTTCATCTGCAGGTCTCCAAACAATCTTCGATTGTATATACCTCGCGGAAATAGTAACAATTGAATAAAGAGAAAAACTGAGCCTTGCAATTCTCAATTGACACTGTCTGTATCATTCTGTCGCTCTTTACTATTAGGCATTCCAATTGTGATGGCTCGTCATTAGTCCTTTTGACTTTTTTGTGTGAAATAAAGTGGAAGAGGTGGAACATTCTATGACTCTTCAATTGGATAATACGATTTAGAATTCAAATGAATAGCGATGCCGAAAGTAGTGGTTGGAACTTTCACAAGCAGGGAGCTATCAGAATTTTTGTACTTTTTTATCTATTTTTATGCAAGCTTATAGGCATGGTATAATATAGCTTTGCACACCTGAGAGCAGAAATCATCTACCAGCAATGGTCGGACGGTTTTGTCTACAACGACTTTATATCCTTTTTCTCTCATTATTCGTCAAGAACAAACATTACGAGTAGTTCTATGATGCATGATATTCAGTCATCCGCTTACCAATACAAGTAAAATTTCGTTTTTTTCCCACAAGTTACTCTGGGCTCTTCTTCGCTATCTCATTTCATGCCGCGGCTAAGCGAAAAGACGGGAACCATTCGAAAGGAGGAACAAAGTTGTGGAAGAAGAGTAACGGCGAACGGCAATACTCTGAGTGGCTTCAGCATAAACCTGGAATCCATCGTACGCTCTTCAAACCAGTCCACCAACCGCTTCGGAACGAGCCACATCTCGAGTAAGCATTTTCGCTACAGTTAGTATTTTAGTTAGCAGCAAGAAAAACCACATAACAACATTGAAGGTGAAGGAATACAAGAGAAAGTCAAACTGCAATTCAAGGGGGCCATATAAAAATTGTGGTTTACGGGTCCCCGTAATAGTAAATTAATTTTCTCACAGAGCAATTCACCAACGAACATTTTGAATGTGTTGCATTAATAAGAAGAAAACACGCACGTTAATAAACATATTTATCTTGGTACATCTTCCTAAGAATACCTTTGTTTACAGGTTAAACTTCCTTGTTGAATTTAGGATGAAAGCTATACATTCCATTTGCTGAACATACACATTGGACAAATATTTTTACTATCACATTACGTACTTGTTACCCCGAGTTTAGATTAATATACCTCCATATCACTTCGCGTTTTCAACTTTCATCAAAATTTTGTATATATAAAACTGGAATAAAAAAGGCCAGAGATTAAATACTGTTCGAAGAAAGGCATATTCTTCAATATATTTTGAAGGGAATACAGAAAAAAAGAAAACAAGGAAAGTGTACACATTGTAGTAACAAATTGACAATAAGAATAGTTTTCAGCACTCAAGTTCGGAGAAAGTTCTGGTCACACGTTGAGCACGTAACAGCTTAAAGTTGTACATAGGAGCACCTTATATGCTTACGTACTGTTGTAAAATCACACTCCTTTCGCCTTTCATCTCATCAGTCTGGTTTTTGGTCTGTCGTTGTTGTTCTCGTGGTCGTTTTGGTGAACAGACAAAAGATTCGCAAACTGAAATGGAGCTATAGATTGACCCTGTAGTACCTGCTCTAGTAACGCACATCATGTCAATGTAGAAAGTAGCAGGTGGCGAATGCATTCAAACATTTCATCACGATACACCTTGCGTTTCACGTGGCGTGCTTTCTCCTCGTTCTCTCCTTCTTTTTCTGCAGGCCCTTGTCTGTTCAAATATGTGTTCACATATAAACTAGAGCACTTTGAACGCAATGATACTTGTATGGTTGAAAAAATGTTGTTTCCCGTAGTATTTGTATAGTTTTGTTTCATATGCCTGATTTACCCATAACGCAATATATACTTAACCGGTAGAAATTCGATTCCCATATTTTCCGCAATACTATTATGCAGCTACGCCAGTTATATATACTATAGATGTATGAAACATGCCTGAATAAAAGTGCGATTGCTAAATTCTTTCCTGTTGTCACTATTTTGAGTTTCAAATTTCCGCTACATGAAGACATGGTCCTTCTGCTTCCCTTATTTCAAACAAATTTACATGCAAAATTACAAACAGTTTAGTTTTTCACTTTGACTTAATTAATTGAAATATTGTTTACTTTTTACTGTATGCTGGGTCCTGAGGACTACAATGCACAACGAGCCTTAGCTGTACACATGGAAAGAACAAATGATTCCCTTCTGTTTCTTCATTAGGAAGTTAATGAAAGAACAATCGCTTTTTGCAGGTAGTATCGGATGAACAGCAAGCCTGTGGTTAGGTTGTAAGTGGAGACGAAGGCGAGCTGCCAAATTCAAACTTTTTTTGTGCTTTGTAATTTTTACGCAACTAAGCATTTGGTGTCAAGAATCTAGTGAGAAAGGTGCTCCGTTGGTTGTTGCAAATCGTCAACCATTTCATTTGCATGGTTTGCATCTTTTGCTAGTTTCCGTACAGATTGCTCGCAGGTTTTACCTGTCAATCTCGCGGAGAAAACGTCATTTCATTCGTTTTATGTAAACTGTTGATGGTTACGAACGCTTGAACTCGACTATTGTGAACTTTTGATGAACTGCTTTGATAATACTATGCAGTTGAGTGTTAACTAATTGCTAATACACGCAAAAATATTTTTGCAGCTGTGAAATCCGTTGGACGTGATTTGTTAAACTCCAAGATACGAGACATCTATACCAGAAACAACTATTTGAAGGTAAGACTAATAAAATCGGTTTTTAAAGGTAACATATAGTAGCTTGTAAGTCCGTCGCTGAGTACACTTCATATGTTCTAGGGACAAATAACAAAAGTAACTTGATGACCAAGTTGATATCGGTCCAGTTTAATGTTTACAGGGGAGGGGGTTGATATTTGTAGTAGCTATAAAGGCGCGATTAGTTTCTAACTTGAAATCAAAGCGAATCCGCTCATATAACGTGCAATGAGCCATGTATGTGCTTGCTTGATTTGTCACGTTTGTACTATTTTCTGTATTTTTCATGTAATCCAGTGGACGAATTAGGCGATAAACTATAATTTTCATTTCGCCTGCAATACAAAAAAAGTTCAGCTATTGTTCTTATGTATCACTTATTTAGTATAAAAGTTCCATTTTCAACTTAAATGTTTGAATGAAATATATCCTCCTTCATCCGTAGAATTGACAAAAGAAACAGAGAAGTCGAGCAAACGATGGATGCTGCTCATGTGAAGGACGCGAGGTGAATATCAATTTTCACGGAATCAGAAGTGCGCATACCACCTTGACTACTTTCTCTGTCGTTTTGTATTTGTAACTGTCTACCTATCAAACATTTTCATCTTATTTTTGAAGCTTCATTATACTCTTGATCTATTTGTTACGCACTGTGAGAAAAAGAGATTGAAATAATGTAGTACATATGTGAAGTTATGTGGTATGTATGTGATCGTTTAAAGTTTCCATCGACATTTCTAGAATTTCTGTGCTAGTTGCTTTCACCCAGTTCCATTCTGGACAACACAATAAGAATTTATCAACGCTGATTTACAATGTTTTTAGGTTTAACAGCATGCTCTTGTATTTCCTTTTAGTTTCCGAATGGCGCACCGGATTCATTTCACATTGTTTCTCTATTGTCTTCTAAAATAAGTGGGGTTGGTATCATATTTCTATTGCGAACGGCTGGGTATAATATATTTCCATCAACTGTTAATTAATTTTGCAGACGACATTGAGTTAAGCTGGGGAAAATAAATGTCATTCTTCACAAGCGAAATTCTGCAATTGGTTGTACAAACCACAGTCAGACTCGTGTTTTCACATTCTGCTAAATCATATTACGTACATTTTCCACTTCAAACACCAACGTAATTAACTATTCATGGAAAACCAACATTATAAACTTCATACCATCTGAGCTTTTACGAAGTATGCCATGAACAGAGAAAAATTGGTAGGAGTCCTATTATCCAAGAGTACTTGCTGTGTTTCGTGCTTGGATTGACAGTAGAAGCCTAGTGCTCCCACGGAATATTCATTTTTAATGGAAATTTCACACTTTGTTTGCACACCGTTTGTGTTCGAACACAAATATTTATCTCAAATCTGGAGACGCGAATAGTGTACGCGCTCTAACACAACGTATCATTTAAAAATAAACTTTTTGCCATCGCTAGTAGGGTTTTAGTATTGTTGCAAACCTTTAGACGTTATTAGGAACTGCGAAATTCCAGAGTTGTTTTACGATGAATAGCATAAAGTATCTCTTCTGTCCACTCTTTCATTGTGTCAACTCTTTGATATGCATCCTATGTACTTATAAGTATCTAGGCTTCAACGCAGCCAACTGTTAGAAGGGAAAGCAGAGGTTTTGTAGTGAAGTGAAGGTCGTAGCATCAGTTCGTTGTATCAATCTCAGCATCTCACCAATATGTCTACGTGAGTAGGTCTTGACGCGTGAAATGAATATGAACATAAACATAACGAAAATTTATTTGGCAAGGTGGATATTCATCACACAGTTCATGTTGTTTTTCTCATTACTTTCCTCACCCTTGGAAAGTCACAATACAAAATTTAGAATAAAAATATCAGAGCTTTCGCAATAGCAAATCCTTTAGGGTAAAATCTTGGAATCGTTGTTGAAGCCGTAGAATTTTGAGGTGCAAAAATGTACGTACGGCTAGAGGCTATGAATCACCGTTGTTCTTTCATTAAGTGTGCTATGATCACTCTGATCCGCTTTCAGCTTTCTACTTACCTGCAGATTTGCTTTTATTGGACGGGGATGACAAAGGGCACGTAGTAGAACCTCCTCATTTACCGCTTACCTCAGAACTACTTTCTTTCCCACAGCGTTGATGTTTACTGCGTTCAACAGACGTATATACAGAAGTTTCCACAATATCTTACATGAGAATTACGTTATTACGTTACGAACTAAACGATCACTCATTTTGTCTTTACTGGAATGTTTATTACATCAATTTCCGCATAAATACTCCTTTTAAATAATGTGTGAAAAACTTTATTTATTTTATGAATAAATTCCTGCTTGCTTACCTGATAACCATATGTTCCTCCAGTAGTAGTATGTTTTGTCTGATACAAAAACAGAAACTGTGAATTCCTAAAATAGATTTTACTTCTTTTGTGCTCATTTATGCAGTTTCTCTTGTTTTTCTTGAAAAATACCAGTTGGTAACAGGTACAGTGTTCATAACTTTTGTCGGAGCTTCGTGGTATGACACGATACGACAACGATACAAAATGAAAATACAATATTTTATAGTATCTCATACGTAGGCATAAATTAATGAATTATGCAAAGCTGCCAAGAAAAAGTACACTTTTGTGTTTTACCTACATTGAAAGCCGTGTTTATATGGGTCACGTACTTTCAGAAAACAATCATAGGACGGAAATTAGAAAATATGTTTGGGTTTTAGTTTCCCGTCTGTCCCACACGAGTTACCCATTTTCAGGGTCAGTAATAGACTTTTGTACCAAATTTCTACTCAATCAATACATTACGTGAAAATAAAAATCTGGAATCACACAGCACCATAAGTCTAGTCTACATAGTAAACTTATTGAATGACTTAAACGGAAGATATACAATAGCTAGACTACATTTATGTTATTTGATATAGGTGTTAATTCTCCCATACGCAACTTTTTCTTTCCACGCAAATTCATGTAAAGTCACAAGTTTTCAGTTTTACGGCAACAAAATCAGAAAATCTCATGTTTGGACCCATAAATATGAAGAATATACTTCCTCATAAAACAAGCCATGTCCCTTAGAAAGAAGACCTTCAAATCGTATGCAGGAAAAATCATGGAAAAAAGCTCCCTCTGCTTTCTCTGTTCATATTAGTAGTGAAACCTTGGAGTTATTATCTGAGTTGGTTAATCATAGACAAGGGTCTGTGTGATAACGTGATTCCTATCCATTTGTAGTGAAAGGGCGAAACTGTAGTACCTATGGACGTGTTCTCTCGCGATGAGGAAAGACTGCCGACTGTAGTAACATTTTTACTCATTAATGTGAGGGATAATTCTTTTGCGAAACATACAATATGTATGTACTATGTATATACAATGGCCCGACTCGTTAAAATATCTTTTTTATCTTTTTTTACTATTATACTTCCAAAATCCAAAATGTATATCTAACTACAAATGCCTCGATATATGTATAAATGTATACGAATGAAAAGCAGCATAGACACTACGAGAGCACAGCTACGGAACTATGCATTCAGAACGCTTTACCAATTTTAGGAGACTAAATATTCAAGACGCATCCTTGTTTACATAATCAATGGTTTACAATCGTTAGCTACAAATTAATAGAAGATCAAACAAACAACCAGCGAGGATTATGTCAACTCCATTCAAGGCCATTACGTCTTGATTCTCAAAGATGGAACGTAAACCCGCATACATATCATAATCTTATCCCAAAGCATTGTATTCGTATTTTCATTTTCCTTTTCATTTAGCTTGCCTTTGAATTAAGGTACAGCTACCTGGAGATTACACTGAAAGTTCCCCCATTTAAAAAATATGCATTCAAAATAAATCATAGAGTTGATTTGAATTCAAAATTCAACAGGGAAATGTTTTTTTTTTATTTTGTTTTTTATAACGAAAGCATCAAGTAAGAAATGCTTGACAACGATAGCCATCAAGAAGGCAAATATAAACATGACGTGCCATTTCCGGAATCAACAACTCGGACAAAAAAGTATCTGGTATTGCAATGAAAA
>VICI01003154.1:0-14092 GCA_019593645.1 Akabosia matsudoensis | reverse complement strand
CAAAATTGCTTTACTAGAAAATCCATGGATGTGAAGAAAAAATCTCGTCAACGTGGCACTAAGACCGGATGGAACTTTTCCTAATGAGGTTTTAAAGCAATTCTTTTTTTATTTTAAGCGCATATTCCTACACATTTCGAAACACTCTGAATTATTAATGTACACAATTTTCTTGGCAGAACGAAAATTAAATCAGATGCAAGCAATAGGAATGGTGAGTTAACGTCAACAGGCAATGACGTGGCCTTATTTCACGAGGACTTTCTCCAGTGCAGCCCAATGTTTTAGCACTCCAAGAAAAACTTTGAATGGCTCTCAAAGCAAAAACTTTTCTTTTCATCAGAGCTTTTGTTTTTATAATTCTTGGCTCTGAGTTTTTTAAGTTATCAAATGACTGAAATGTAAACCTTCCTTGTTCGCTTGAGTCAAGCTAACGGTTCATATTTTTCAGAGATTTAAATAAACACATCAGTTACTACATGTACTTATGGTTCTTAAAAACCGTGCAGACGTCTGCAAACTAGCCAAACATATGTTTGAATGAGAAAGATTAATTAATTTCTAATTTTCCTTCTATTCCATTCAAAGTTTCGCTATAGTTGTGCTTTTAATTCCATCGAGTAAGTTCGTTCAGTAACGGAACAGGTGCTCCTTTACTTTAGCCCACACATTAAGTCAAACCTCATTTGAATAGAACAATGACTCTGTGTCTGCGCGTGATTTATGCATGTGCATATAATTCACCATGCATAAAAAATCACAAAGCCAAAAATTATTTTAATATCATGATGACTTACCGTCAGTCTTATTTTTTGTATCCATCAATGGTCCACGAAACGCCCACTCGCCAAGTCTGTGCATTTTGTCATAGATTTCAGCAGATGTCACATTTCGAAATCCGGTTTGGCTCGCTCCTGGGTGGATCCATGTCCATTGGCAGTCCTCCTCAAAATCACATGACGCGCCTAACACCGTATCATTCTCATCAGACGTGTCACATAATTGACTGTTTCGTTTACTAGTACCACTTCGTGCGAATCTACTGCGGTCCCAGCCTTGAGCGCTTGAAGTCGATGAAAATGATACTATAAAAAGCACTAGGAAACCCCATTTCGAAAACATGTTTCGCCGAGCATCACCATTCCCTCCTCTAAATGCTCGGCCACTTCTTGTGTCTCTCGCATGAGGACAGAAACTGTTCAAGTCGTTTTTCCACTTTTTAATTTTCACTTTTCTACTGCTTCCGTTTGCATTAGCCCAAGTATCATTGGAGCTACCACTGTGACTACTAGTCCGGAGCGATTCACTCGCCTCCACTTCAACACAACTTTTCTGATTATCTGACAGCATCTTCGTCATTCTTAAATTAGATTTGGCATTCAGTATCGATGTCTAGCAGACAGAATTACGGACCGTGTCCTGATGTCTAGTTCTTGGTAATCCAATCCAAGTAATGCAGTTTATAATAGTTTACATGTTGAAGTCTCGCGAAAAGTTGCACTAAGCATTATGCGCAGTTAGAGGAAAACTCTGAACGTCTCTTGTGAGCACACCATAGTATTGAATTTTTTTCCTGCAACCGCCAAAATGAAAATAAAATGGTAAAGAACCTAATGATGAAGGTTATCTATTTAATAACTTTCACCAGAAAATAAAAGTTTTTTATTGAATACGTTTTTTTACTAGTTTCGTGCTTCTCTTCCTTCAACGCTGTTTTTAGCGGCATTTATTTTGCTGCATAACATGAACAAAGTTTATGAACATCAGAATTAGGAGAAAGAGGCAAGATTTTTTTGAGCTGTGTTGTGTAGTATATAATATTTACTGATGAAGATTAGTACTACTACGAACAAGTAAACAAAATATGTAAAGCTGAAGTTGAAAACTTTCATGCTTTTCCCTAACGTTTTGTGGAGGGATTTGACAGTTCAGGTTGCCTCTAGCTCTAAAATCCCTGTTCACTCCAAAGCTACACTTTCGACAGCAGATAATCCTAAGTAGATATGTGTGTAGGTTTATCTCAGGTATAGGGACCGCATGACACAGGATAAAACATGCACTACATTGTAAGTCAGTGATTAGTATCCTGCCTTAGTATAGAAAAGTTAAATGCCAGCTTAAGTTAAACAGTTCATGAATCGATTATGGACACGTATGGTTATGTATAGCTCTACAAGCGTTAAAAATGTGTTTACTCGCTCAGTCAGCTATACAGATTATTGACACTTATATATGCATATTTTAACTATTTTTAGTCTTGATAATGCTATATTCAATATTGTGAGTTATGAAATAGCAAAAACTGCTTTATAAGATTTATAAGATCGTTAGTGCTGTCTACATGTCCGTCCGAACTAAGGTTATCGCGAAATATCATAAACCCTTTCAAGTACGGACTTGAGATTTGTAAACGGGTTTGTTTCCTGAAGGGCATGCTTGTAATGCAATTTGAAAAACGGCCGGCATGTATTCCTTATTACTTGCATACTCCTGACAAGAACCATATTATTCTTATTATTTACATACTCCTGATTCTGCAAAACGCATACGCTTTCGCTACTTTACAAGTCTGTATTATACAATCGCACTGGTTGTATCCTAATTTCTACTTGACATAACGTACATATTTGTTATTAGACCAGAGACCATCATTGCATAATAGATACACAAGATTCCAAGTATTGCAAACTTTAATTACCTAGATGTGTGCATGCGAACTAGTTATGTATGTTATATTTTGAAGTATTTCTATATGATAGTTCTATAGACATGTGTAATAGTCGGCAAATATTTGCACTTTATCCTAACAGAAGTTTGCCGTGGACATGGTTGAATAATCAATCATATTACAGAATCCTAGAATAAAGTTCTATCTTTTTTTCCAGAAAGTTAGTTTCACAACGTTACCTAAACATTTTGTGGACTATACAATACTCTACTCGTTATGTCATTCGTCCTTTGAACTTTTACAAAGGAGACGACGATTCCAGCAATGCAAGGAATGCTTGCCGGCGGCCAATCGGTTTTCTTCCACACGAAGGTTCGACGATAATGTAGTGAAAGTGTGTTTTAAATGCAGCCATACGAGAATCTGGTGGCCCGTAATAAGAGTCAAAACAAGATTTTCCTGGTACCAGAATCCGCCCAGTAGTAAAGAACCGCATTTTATTCCCAAGCCAGTTTTACATTTTACTTTCTTCCTCGTAAATATTTAAAATGATATCCTTGCAGAAGGCAAAATAACTCTTTGATTTCAAACAAACTTTCCTTGAATTTTACGGCTTGCAGTGTACCAAGCTCTGGGCCTATTCAAACTGCTGTATTGAAACATGACTACTATATCCCTATGCCTCACTACCTACTCCTTTCTCTTTTGCAATAATGGAATCCGTTATATTGAATGTACATCTCCTGAATCGATTTTATCCTTGCATGGAGTTATTTTGTTCTTTTGTTGGCGATCAGGAAGGCGCAACACCTTTCTTAACGTACATAATACAACAAGTTTGATAAGCTGTATCTTTTTTCCCTATATGAGCCATTCAATGTAAAAAGAATGGAACATGACTATAATATATTGTTATGAGAAACTCGTAAAATACCCGCTCGACAGGGTCGTCCTCGCGGGTTAGTTAAATGAAAATGCTTAGAATATAAAACTACAGATTTTGCATGTTGGCAACAGTTCTTTAAAAAAACATTCAGTGTTTTAAAGAGAATTTCTTCATCCTATCGATATCCAGAGTGGTTAAGACTCATACTCGTAGTCTCAGGCAGGTAAATGTGGGCATATTGTGTATCCAATGTAGGCATGTAATTTTATGGCACTACTTTTTTAACAAATTCTCTCGTACACTTTTTTTTTGTTTATATCTTGAGGCTTTAGTAAAGTATAAAAGATGCGGCGGTGTAGGTACATGAAAAGAAAGATAACGGAAAGCGAGAGGAATTCGAAATCAGCTTGCATGCAATCATATATTACGTCTAGGTTGGTGCTTAAAGAAAAAGTCAGGTTCTTTGTGTACCTCATCATGTAGATAACTATGTGGAGAAAACGAAATGGAGATGTTTGTCTATTGAGTAAGGAATTAGACTACCCATTGTGAATATTAAGACGCCACACCACCAACACACTTTATACAAGTAGCGCATAAAAATCAGCGCGATTATTATAAGATTGGAACTCAGCATCAAAGCCTTTTCTCTTATAAAACATTGAATGAGTTTGTGCAGATGGCAGAAAGTAACATTTTAGTATACCAGACCATGTCTGAAAATTAAAGAGGCATTAAAATCGCTTAATAAACTCATAAAGCTTCATTAGTAGACTTGATTCGTATTTTTCCTTGACTTAAATCCTTGCCCTTTTCTCAATAACATGAGAGCTGATTCCATGTTTGTGAAGTATAGTTTCCTTTCTAAAGTTTCCAGCATACCTAGCTACATAGCCTGAGCTCTGACTACAAAAATATTTATATGCTATATAGTAGAGTTTCCAAACAACTCTCCTTCATTTTAGGTCTAAAGGTATGCCCATGTAAAGTCATCCTAGAGCGTAATAATCTTGCTTCTTGCTTCCACCACTCTTTTTTCTATCCACATATTTTATGTTAGACGTTTTTCTTAAAAAATGGGTAAACTTTACTGCAATGTTGTATGAAATGCAGACAGCGATGAAGGAAGTTCTTATTTTCCTTTTCTCTCCTCTTTTATTCACTGTATAGCTTCCGCTTTCTACCGTTCGAGATATTTTTCTTTCTTTCTCCCTCTTTTGCTATATCGCTTTATACTAAAGGAGAAAGAGTGAAAAAAACACGGTAATACCTTTACAGTCCACACTGCATCAGATTCAGTTGGAAGCAACATCTATATTGTTGTCAGCGCACAAAGGAAAAAAAAATACTGCGAGCAGGGCTCTTTCGATGTGAAAAGAATACACACTCGCACACACACACATACCATGTGTACCTTCACCAAGGGATAAAAAAGGGCACAGGCCAAGCTGGAGAAAAGAAAGAAGAAAGTGAAGGTAGGCTGTTGTTTATTAGTGCAATCTCATGTGTTCGCTTTCTTCCAAAAACCACCACCACATGATACCTATGGTGAGAGCGCTGCTTGGTTCAGAGAGGAAATGAGAGGATGTGTTGTTTGATGTTCAGTTCTTGGTTTTCTTGAGCCACAACCACCAACAAGAATATATACGGTAAACACGTGATTTTTTTGGTGTCTTCCATCTCAGCAGGCCATCAATAGAAATAGCTGTACAGTTGAACAAAAATTGAACCGCACCACATTGTTTTTTTTCATGTGTTTCCCCTTTTAAAAATATGCTTACAAGATGCTTTTTTTTCCTTCCTTGTCTTTCACTTGATGATGATATATTATTATAACAGCCTCACAAAGATACTACACATGGATCTACGGAAAGCAATATCAAACCGTTTTCATGATTGGCTGGGATGTTCTATCACACCAAAAGCTACACAAACATTAAAGTTTTTGTTTGTTTGTTTTAATAGAACCACGAGTCACATAGGATTTGTCTGTGTGCGTGACATATCTTCCAAACAAGCTCCCGCAATTCCAGGGAAAACAATTTTCCTGATACATACAATTATCTTTGAAGGTGTGCTAATTACGTTTTTATGTACCTCCCAAATGTTTACATTGGATTACGGACTTTTTCAGACCATTTGTGTTTGTGTACAAGACGTTTTTTATTGTTAAATAGTGAATTCCGTTTTAGCGCAAATGTAGAAAAATAAAGACGCAATAGTTTTGTTTTGTCAGTTTCGAAAAAATGCTTTGTTTAACTTGAACAGACATGGTTCTTTCATTCTGTCATCGTTGTACAAAATTGAGTTGCTTCAAAGAAAATCAGTATGTAAACAAAGAGTTCTTCTTTTTTTTCAAAAATGACACACTATGTTCTAGAAATGATTGTTTTCCTTTTTCCTTGCACAGAACAATAACGCTTAAATTTACAACTAGATAACGAAACACAACTGCTTCACTATATTGAATCACGTACAAAAAAAAGCCTACTCTTCTGGGCTTTCTTGTTTTTGCTAAAAAGAACCAATGTAAACCTGTATGTAATAACGCTCACAATAAAAAAAAAGGAACGTCTTGTATAAAATAAGAGTAAACAAAAGAGTCGAAACCGGTAGAAAGTGTATTGTTAAAATTCTACATGTCCACTTGACTTGATCACTTTTTTCTTACTTTCTCTCTTTTCACTCCGCCAAGAAACGTTACCAGTGAAAAACAGAGCTCCCGAGAAAGGAGATGCAGCAGCAGTCGCAGTGAGTCGCAAGTGTTAAGGGTCTTGTTCACGATTGGAAGGGTACGAGTGTAATATTTTTTTTTCACCGCAAGAAATACATATCTATATAATATTATTCCTTTCCACGTTTATGTAACGTATAGATCACCACAGTACAGATAAAAAAAAAGTCTACATAGTTATGTATAAAACGATAGTAAACAGTGAAGTCATTGGGTTTAGATTGCCATTTCCTTACTGTATTAGACACACTCACAATGTCCTATTGCCTATAATATGATGCCCTATGTGTCCTGGTTTTGAAAAAAAAAAAACTAGTAGAGAAGGGATGACGTGTTATAAGTTCTCTTGCAGTGAAGAAAACCTGCTTCTGCTGTGCAAACACAGTTGAAGTAATGCGCACAGAAACACATGGGATAGAAAGAGAATCATGAAACCGAAAGCTCTTGCCAAAAAAAAAAATTCTGGCTCTGATGCTCTCTGGGATCATTGCTGGGAGAAACTAACCGAGCCATACACAAACTACAAGAACTCAACGCAAGCAGAGCAAAGAAGAAGCTGACAGCAAGAGGAAAAAAGAGACAAGCGAGATATTCTTTTTTACATACATGTGCAAAAGCTCGTGCAAACGGCTAGATGTAAGTGGTGTATGAGAGTAGCGCACGGTATCGGAGAGAAAATTTCCCCGTTGAACTTTGCAAAACGAGAGACGGTCTGAAAAAAAAAGCAAGAGAAAAAAGATTGCTCGTTGGTACATGAAATGGTCGAGTGGGAGAAGGCATGAGACTGAGCCAGAGAGAGAAAAAACTGTTCAGGAAGACGAGCATGAGAAGAAAATGTAGGAGCTAGATGATAGTGTGATGTTGCTGGTGGTGTGAGGCTGTTGGAGGAGATGCAGTCGGAGTTGAGCTAAAACCCGGAATGGAGAACATACTCCTACATTATAAGTTACTTATACAGTTGCAAGGTCCTTTCTTTTAAACAACATAAGAGCAAAAATGAAAGAAACAGGTGTAGTAGTAAGAATATTGGTCCTCGCCTTTAAAAACATCGTATTTCTTGAATATAGTGGATAGATGCCCAAATGTATCTATCAAAATATAATAGAAAAACGTTTATACGTGAAATATAGCTACAATGGGAAAACATAGCCGAAAAGTAAAACAACGTTGATGTACCAAGAGAATTATGTATGTTGGCGGTGGTATGCATCTTAACTACGGTGGAGTACACAGTGTGTGTGGTACTGTTTAAGAATGTGGAGGAGAGAAGGAAGCTGAGTAAAAGTTTTTTTTTTTTTGCTAGAGTACAAATGTGTATGCGCGTGTAAAGATATTCGGCTCGCTCTTCGGAAAGAAGGGAAAAGGAGAGCATGTTGGAAAGAATAACTTTGGCGGGCTGGCAAAACTACTCCAGTCGGGTAACAACAACGAAGATGTATTCATTCGTCGACGGCGATTCGTATGGCAATTTATTTATGCCGGAGCTTCGTTTTTAGTCCCAAAATTATAGAAGGGAAAACGTTGAGCTTTGTACAGAATTAAAAGGAGAACCCAACACCTTTTTTTGCTTCAATTTCCGTAGAAGCATTAACACTTTTTGTTTTTTGTGTTACTTCGATAGATTAATGTTTGGAAGTATCATTTACTTTGGTATAGGGCTACTATTCAGTATTTCGATAATTAAAGGGAGAAAAATGAAACAAACTGCTTGTTTTTCAACTGCTGATTCTGTAAACAACTTGCTGTCCCATTGATTGAGACAAAGATTGGTTTGAACATATTTTAAAATCCAATTTAACAAAAACAACGCATTTGCAAGCATAATAGAAACCGTATGGAAAAACCCTCGCAAGGCATAGCATTTCTCTCTGGAATGAAGAAAAGACGCAGAAACGAATTTTTAGATGATAGCTTAAAATGGATTATATCGTGTAAAATTTGAATATAAAAGAAACCCAAGGATGCGAGTTGGGAACCGATTCAAATCATGCAGACGTATTAGTTTTGTTTACTATGCTCTGTGTAATCATAATATGTTTTTGTTTGTATGACTTTTAGGATCGAAATCACGCTTTTGCGTTGTCACTAATCCTTATTAGTGGAATCATTCATGACTTTTTATTATTTGTATTCTATTGCTATAATGCTTCTGTTTATGTAATTTGTTTTTAACACGTGGATCGAGGATCTTTTGATACAATTCTCGTACGAAGAATAGGAAGGAAGCGACCATGTGAAAACAGGACGACAACGAACTTCGTTTGGGGAAATGATCAAAGATGGAAATTTGAAACAGGTTCTAGGCTTTATGTGTTTCTATCTGTAATATGCATCAAGTGTGTTAATGTTTGTCATCTTTCATGGAAGCACATTGATCAATTGATTCAAGGCTTGTGATCAAACAAAGACAAGTTGTAAATCCATGACGATTTTCAAATTTACACGTGCAGGAAATTTTTGAAGTAGAAAAGTTTTTTCATGCAAATTCAATTTATACTGCATATCAAATACATAATACCTTACTTTCACGCTACACTATAGAAGTATTTTCATAAAGTAGATTTTGTGTTATAGCTGAAGTTTCCCTTTGTATCACTATGGCTGCGCGCTGCCATCATTGAACTGGTTAAAAGGGGATCACTGCCTCTCAATAGGGAACAAAACACATGCAAAAAAATAACAAGCGCCGAAAAAGGTGACAAATAAACCATAGCAACGCAAGAATCAGCATTGCGAGTGCAGATACCTGGCAACAGCTAAAAAGTCCGTAAATATCCAGATGCTTGAACTCCTGAGGAGCCCGAGGGGTATGACTTGGGGAGCTGTGCTTCTGGCATTTTAAATACCTGATATAGAGGCATCGTCCCACCAAAAACAAGCCCCCCCCCCCCGTTGCCGTTTAAAAAAAAAAATTCGGACTCCTGCAGAAACCTGCAAAGGGCTTTTCCAAGAGGGTATAAAAGTTAATGTTCTTCCTCGGGGCCATAATAATCTTACCAAAATTTTTTAGCCTAATCAGTTGAAGCATGTAGGCTACAGGCATAGAACTGAGTCTCGGAACCACGGATTTTCGTACGTTTTTTTTTCAAAAGAGGGATTCATTCATCTAGTTTACAACCAGCAGACTTCTTACTAGCATCAAGGCCGCTCAAACAGGCGCAATGCAAAAACCGTTCAAAAGCCTATAAATCTAGTTCTTATCTTTTACAATCCTCTTTACAGCTAAGCAACCTGGCTGAAATAACAGAGACATCAAACAGTGTCGAAATATATATAACGACGCAAGCTCTTCTTTCTGAACACCGACCATATGGTGTATGGATGCAGTAAGTCTCCAATATTCCACATCAAATTATCATATCACTAAGAGTATCAAAGTATCAATTTGGTTTTCCTAGAATTTGAATGAAAAGTTAAGTTTTTAGCATGTGTATTCTGTTTTTAGTAAAACATCAGAAACCAATGCCTTTGCAAAGAGGAATAATAAAAAACTATACTTTTGTCCTAATCAAAGACTTACTGCAAGAATTCTGAATGCTCAACATTCGAGAGAAAAATGAGAAAAGTAGATTTACTGTATTCTTTGCGATATTCAGCGAAAGACTCTTTTACCTCCATTTACATAGATATTAATTTTTCTGGCACAATTCCAAGATTGAAACCAATATCGTCAATCTCGTACATTTTATTTACAGCTTCCTTCCAAGATCGTGACAGTGTAGTTTCATATGCCTGTAAATATCGTATTCGGATATTAATGTGGTGTACACGGTTAGAATTTAGAAAAAAAAACTTTAAGTAATATTTTATTTCATTTTTATTTTCTGTACAATACTGAATTTGAATACCCGCCTATGCCTGTCTATAAATCCCTGTATAGAGGTAAACCTCCATGATTTATGATGAGAAACATGTCTATACTGTAGAATGTATGTTTCGGATATCGGATCACACTGTCACGTTACACATCGGTGATGAAAAGCCACCAAAATCTATAGCCATTACTGACCTCTTCCACTTATCTGCTTTTCAAACGGACTTTATGTCGAATACACATGGTTTTCGACTGCTGGTTTCCTCGTCTGAAATGTGTCATGGCAAGTTCACAGATCAGTTCCCCACTTCCGACGATCAGTTTCATAATCGTAAAAATTCAGGTGACCAAAATGGATGGAGTCTCTCTCTTTTTTCATAAAAAAAAACTACCATTTTAGTTGAAACTCAATTCCACGCATCATGGGCCATGTCGCAATCGAATTACATTACATTAAGAATTACGCTCATAACCAATCTAGTTTTATACGTTTGGCAAGTTTGGAAGCATTGAACGATTGGAGGACAAGCGGTTTTAATGGTAGGTGGTAAGGATAACTGGGACATGGTTGTTGAGCGAGCGTTATGTCTTGTCTTTTCCTCCTTTTCTTTCATGGTATGACAGTTACCATCAAAGCCAAAAACTGTCTTCAAGAGACCAGACGAGTTTCAATAGCTATCAAAATAAATAACCGTTTCTAACTGTGCATTATGTCACAGGAGAAATCAAGTACGTTTTCAGTTTTTGTGTCCATTTAGCCAGTTTCATTTTATATCGTTTTTGGCACACGTTCCATAATCCATATAAAAAAACTCGTTCTCGAGAGAAGTGCTTCGAGCAATTCAGAATTCATTTAAATTAAAATCATAAAGCCACGTAATAGGTGCTTTTCATCTGCTAATCTAAAACATAGCTGTTTTTCTATTATCACAAAGCCCACTTCCTAAACTGTGCGACTTGCTTCAAGCATCAACGATAATTACTTAAGTGGAAACAACGTTGCCCCCAAAAAAGAGTTTATTCTTTTAGATTAATGGCTTGCATCAAGAGAACACACTTTCATTTTTTCCGCTTTGAATAGTTAATAGGCTAAAATGCAAAAATTGGCGTATATATGGGAAAAGTGAGAAATATACTTTCACGGGAAAGACAAAAGCGTCCAGACTCTGACTCTAAAAAGTAAAAAAGCACAAAGGAACGGCGGATGTCATGTTAACTGAAGGTGTCAGCTAGACACAAGAAATCCCTGTACATTTCAAAAAAGAGGTTGAACCCTCTTCGATCTTTTGTATGAGTTATAACCGTGGGTTTTTGGTTTATGAGAATATATCTGTGCGTACTTAAATATAATGGGCAGAGGTTCAGATTCATGTGGATCCCTGGAATTACAAGTACGTAAAAGGGGAATAAAAAAAAACTCCTCTGATGAAATGTCCATGCCATGCCATATTATAGCCCTTGATAACACTTAACAATATACGCGGGCTAGTGAGGAGAAAGTTTTTCTGGTTTTTTTTCTTCTTATAGAAAGGACATTCAGAGAGTCAGTGAAGAAGTTAGTCGATGTTGTCGTGTTGAGAAGAGCTTCGCATCTGTCAGACACACATTGTTCTCTCCATGGGTGAAACTTAGACATTTTGCTTATTGTATTGTATTCTGTCGCCTGGGTTCTAATACCGAAAAAAAACATGGCTTTCGTGGCTCCTAAGTTTTTCTGACTCGTATTCTCATTCTTCCCACTTGCTCTTAACTTCCGTTCAGTCCCATCAGTCTCGAAGAAAAAGAAGAAAAAAAAACTCAACTTTTTTTTCTCTCTCCTCTTTCCTCCGTACTTCTCTCCGCAGCACAATTTTATTTTCTAACACGCTGGTTAATGGCTTAGCGAAATGGAGTACTCTAGTTATTCTCCATAAAACTGTGTGTGATATTTAGAGGATTACCTATGCATAGGTTATGTATGTAAGGCAAGTGCATTTTGATCTGTAACGGGCCCAGATTCCAATAGATAAAGGAGGAAGTACTTGACTAACTTGACGAGAAAGAAAAATATATCAGAAGGGAATGGGATTGCGATAGCAATGACTCCACGTTTCCAGATCTTTGTCTCAACGAAAGTGAATGCGACACCAGGAATTTATCGTTCCGTGATCTGGAATATACCAGTCTCGAGTTGTATGAGAGAGAGAGAGAGAGAGAGAGAGAGAGAGAGAGAGGGAGAAAGGTCGATGTTATAAATCGCCTTCTTGCTTACAGGCGACGAAGAAGGAGGAGAAAAGTTCCCTTTCCTTGACCCTTTTGTGCTTCGTAAACNGGGAGAAAGGTCGATGTTATAAATCGCCTTCTTGCTTACAGGCGACGAAGAAGGAGGAGAAAAGTTCCCTTTCCTTGACCCTTTTGTGCTTCGTAAACAAGACGACTGACGAGATAATAAGTGCGGCCAATTTTGCTGATAAATGAGATTTACTTTGAGCAAAAAAAGGATTCATCGGCTCTTCTCAAGATAAATTAGACGACGTTTCAGGGTTGTAATTTGGTCACGTTAACGTTTTCCCAGGTTTTCTTCTTTTTTTTACTTACATGCATAAAAACTAATAGCGTGTGAGCTGGGCATACTTTCTTTTTAGGTTAAACGCGCTATTTAAATCATCTTTTCGTTCTGAGAAAAAATACATCAACTTTCACCATTTTAACATATAGACCCATGCTCATATATATGCCTGAACATCTTTACTTCCCGTAGTAGGGCTTTTGACTAGAAAAACAAGAAAGTTGCATGCGTGTCCTTCATGTGGAACTTTATTGAGGATGGTTTTGTATAAATGGAGCTGAGAGCTTAGCGATCCCGCTTTTTATCTCTTCTTTCATACTTGTTTGCGCATTCAAGGCTGGTTGAGCAGAGTTTTATTTCGCGAGTAAAAATTTTAAATACAATTTTTGGTACAAGTTTATGGGCTAAATTTTCTTTATTGACTTACCTGTTTTAACTCGTGAGCACTCTGGTCGAAATTTATACAAGTACTCGACATCAGAGCACTTTCCGACAGGACATGCTTCAGTGACAGGAACAGCACATCTTTCTGCAATAAAAACAATCCATTTGGAATGATGATTATTTTTATGACCAAATAGGCTCACAAACCGCTGGAAATGATTTCTCCGAGTGTTTAAAAAATGTTTCATCCCTTGAGAGTATGCAGGTTTGCATCTATCGTTTTTTATGAGCCTCCGTAATGTTTTTAATAGCCTATACAACACCATCTATCTTGCAAGATTTCATGAACTTTCTTTGCTTTCTCTTTCCACTTACTTTGAACAAACCCCGTTCCAGTTTTTATAAAGTATGGTCTGACATCCTGTAGCTGAAATTGTAAACACTCAGAGTGAAAGCATGAGTGAAAGCAGATTTTTCGTTACAACAAAGTATCCGCATGCTACAAATACCAACTTATAAACCCATCTGGAGGAAGTTTCGATAAATAAATGAAGCTGTGTTTTCCACGTACAAACCGCCAAAAAATTTTTCTTTCGCTTTCACCGGTTACAAACTAGATAGAGTTGTGAGACTACCAGGCAGACGTGAACTTGCTAGATTTTTAAGAGCTAGTTTTCTCAAATCTATCTCAGATTCCCCTAATGAAGCTAAAAATTCTGATTCAGTAGGATCTCATCAAAACTAGCTCCTGGTTTGTTGACATTAGTAAAAGCATATTGCGTTTTCGTTCTTAGGATAAATATGTAAAATACTTTCATCAAGTTTGAGGTCATCACACAATTTGTGACATGGTTAGTTTAAGTCATTAGAATGACAAACTTTCAGGCAAAAACTTACTTTTAACCAGGGCCATTTCAACATTTCGTATGCATATAAATAAACACATTAGTGAGGGTTAGATTGCTTTGTATTGCCAACACATTTCAATTTTGTATTCACACTGCACTGCATTGTGAACACAAATTTTAGAGTCGTGTTAGATTGTAATACAAAAATTT
>VICI01003153.1:0-14094 GCA_019593645.1 Akabosia matsudoensis | reverse complement strand
AAAATTATTACAAATTGTGGACGCACGTTGTCCTACTTAATAAGCTCAGATAAGTAGGTTTACGCACTTGGCTTGTGAACAAAAATACGCTGAGAAGTTTCTCGAGCATCTTTTCATAACATCATTGCCTCTCATGTGAATGCCGCTCACGTAAGCAAAATCTTGTTAGAGTAAAGTGAAAAATTTTGGGGCTAATTCTGATGAATTTTTTTAAAACTTCTGAAAAGCTTGAAATGCAAGTGAAATGATGTTTTGGTTGTCTTTCCCTTTTTGGAAACTAGAAGATAAGAGTTAGTAGATCAAAAGAAAACAAATTGTTGACGTTTCAAAGACGTTTCTTTCGGGACACTGTTGCTTTTTTTGTTTTATAGATATCTGCAGTGTATTTTTGTCTAGTTATCACCTTTATACTTCCCTTTTTTGTTTGGCTTTTGAAACAAAAGTGAAGCACGTCTCTCCTGATTGATCTTTTCGAAGATTCAAGACGAGAAGACATCACTAGTTTGTTTGGGTTGGTGATAGAATGATTAGGATCTTGCCAGTAACTTGACTATGCCACTGTGATGTGCCACACGCTGTCCTGAAAAATACGCATCGCCTTACGAAGTAAAATGGATCGGGTTTCTTCCGCTGCGATAGTTTGATGGATAATTTTACGAAGAATTTAAATGGATAGGGCGTATCTCTAACCTTCAATGTGCAATGTATTGTTAGTTTTTGAAAAAGAAAGCGCCATCAGTTTTGCAAAGGGCGGCCCATTTGACATACAAAATTAGTTAAACAAACTTAATCAGAGGATAAAGGACAATTTTTAACGAAATATAAAGAACGAATACCTACATCTAGTGGATTACGCAAGACACCATACTACTTTCAAGACATATTCGAGCATAACCGATTTCATCCAAGAAAATGTGGTCTGGTCAAATAGTAACTGATACTCTTGCAGTTACTGCATGCATCATTTTTTGAACCATGATACTACATTCATCTTGTTTTCTCTTTGTTTCGCGGGTACACGTCCATCGCTAGCTTACGGGCTGGTGCCAAACGATCGGCCTTCTTTCAAACACTTTGACAAATGGCTAATTGTGCTAAAATGGATGGTACATAAGAGTGCTCGAAAGCAGTCCATGTAAAACGTTATCTTATCCGATCATTGGTTTCGTCCAAATGGATTTCACAAATTTCATGTGTTTTCTTTCTAACATCTAAACGGAATGCATAATAGTATTTTATGGGCATATTACATAAGCGTAAAAGGGCATTCTCTCTTCATTGAACGACTGATTAAAATTGATTTTTAGTCATTCCTCTATCAGAAATTAACAGGGTTCGACCCACTTCCTATTTGGGAATTCTGTTACAACTCCTATAGGAAACATAGGAAACACTCAGTGTATTTTTTGTCCATTTTCACCTATGATTAATTAAATACCAGTTTATTAACGTCAACTTAAATTATTCGACTCAGCTAATGACATATCATCAGTTCAGGTTAACTCGAGTTTACGTTCCTTTTAATCGCATTAGCTCTTTTCTCTTGAAAATGTTACACATTTCCCGATCAGGTTGTGGGTTAGTGCTGTTGTAGAAATCAAGACCGAAACAAAAAAGACCATACTCCACTCCACTAATCCAACTCTTGTCATGTCACTTTAATAAGCATTCGGTCAAATCTCGCACTTTCAGCTAATCGTGTGCGACTCCTCGCCTTGTTTTCGTTTTATCAAAACCCCATTTCGTTTCATTTTGGAGTTGTCTCTTCGTCAAATATCGTTTGCTTCATAAGAGAAAACCAAATCAAAATAAAAACTAAACACTTTACTTTGCACTCTCAGAGACGTATATTTTTTTAAAGTCACAGCGCATGTTGCTGTATACGTGTCTCCAGCATGAGAAACCAGCCTTTTACTTTATTTTTAAAAAAACTAATTCCCAATATGCACTTATTTCTTCCTCATCATCGTTTATTTTTCTACCTTTTCAAAGACTTAAAAGGATTTGTGTGTGGCAAACATGAAACATTTACTGGTGACATAGCACTTTCCGAGTGCTTCGTACTTTTTTCTCCTCCAATCGTTTACTCAAATATCGTTTGCAAGACAGATGAAGATTTTTCCATAAATTTATTACCATCTAAGGTGTCGGTGAAACAGAAGCGTACAGCGAGAAAAAAAAAAGGTTTCTCCTGGCTTAAGGCGCTCAGTTGGGAAACCGTTTTGAACGCACGTTAAGCATAGGATAAACAATGATGACGGAGATGAAAAATGTTTGCAAAGGACACTACACACAAGATGTTACGCAAGATACGAAAAAAGTGAATATTAATATAACCAGTTGCAAGTGCATGACAGTAAAACTGGATCTTCGAAAATAAACGCTGTTATGCAAAACGAATAAGAGCGAACGTCTGAGTTGCCGTATTTCTGGTTTGCTTCATTAACCTCGAAAGCACGAAGCGGCTTAAAATTAGTGGAAAAGATGAAATATGGTTTTATGTCTGTGCTATCCAATAGCTTAATGAATGCGTCTACAAAGCGACAAATGAGACTGTGGGGAGTGATAGTATTTTTTCAAAAGGTTCTCAAAATTGTACTACCATATTGGGGAAACACGATGACTAAGAAGAAAAAAAACAAATTAAAGGGATATACAATTAAGCACGACTGACAAGGGAAGTATGGAAGTTAATACAAAAAATCGCGAGACAAAGTTTGGGACAAAAGTGAAATGCTCCTACTGTAACATATCCGATAGAGATTTCCAGAAGTATTAGCATATGTGAGTATTAGCAAGAAAGGGGGTAAAGAAGAAGAATATAAGGTCTTCGCTATTTTTGAAAGGCTTTGGGGGATGAGTTTCCAGTTTTTGGAGAAAGAACGAAAATTGTCATGGTCGCGTGAGAATGCATGGATGTAACAAGCGGTATCAGTAGAAGTGATTCATAAAAGTTGTGATTTATTGGAAACCATGCAACGATCTTCTGGCTAACATGAGTGATTGGAGTAGGATGAAAAACATAAAAGTCATGCTGTTTTAACTGTAACAAAGTATGACATCATAAAGAAGCGAAAAAGAGGATGAGAAGGGTAGTCGTATGAGCAAGTCACTTCGACCCATAGTAAAAATTCAGAGATTCTTGCACATTATTCGAAGACTGTCGTTATTTCTTGCCTCATGTTGTCACTTAAATTTTGTGACAAAATAAATACAGGCTCGCAGCCCTTTCTGCCAAGTATTATCAAATTTGTCATTAAACACTACATACATTTCCGAGGGAAAAAACATGGCTTCGGAATGTGTAAACAAAATGGTACAAGTATGGCTTGTCGTTAAATGCACAGTCTTCGGAGAATTGGACTATTGGGAGCATTTGCTTGCTTCAAAATGAATGCGTTGGAATTATTATAATATTTTCTTGTATTGTACACAACTTCAATAAGTAGCTCATCTATAAATCAGTTATCATTTAAGCCATACTTGCCATCTCCAACATTGATCGAAATTTGGAAATGAATCTCATCAGCCTAGAAATGCATTTCCGCTTTGGATATTCATTCTAATGAGAAGATTTGTTGAATTAAGGCAGGAATGGCGTCATAGACAAAAAAACATAGTATAAATCTGTCCTAACCATTGCCTTGGCCCAAAATGATACAAGAACTATGAAGAAGAGATATTGCAATGTTTACCATACAACTTACTGGAAACTATTTGGAATGCTTGCTTACCAAAAACACGCGTGAAACGGGTGAGTGAGTACAAGCGGAAAGGAAGAGGAATGCCAGCATTCACTTCCGAATTATCCAGTGACACTTCGTAGAATCTATGCAACGCCCTGTTGTTATAAACATTTTTAGCGATTAAAAATTCACGCAAGTATATTTCCGCGATCCTGATGAACCAAACCGGAAAAGTGTGCGTAAATGGTAAACAATCGCTCAAGTTCCAAATTGTTGGATAAAGCATATGTTACAGATTTTAAGTAATGACCTGATCGTTACTTGCAAATCTGGCGAAACAGTCGCGATAAAATAGTGTTTGCAACTTTGCAACTTTTGTAACACAAGCAAAATAAAACAACATAATTGTGTTTGGGGAAACATTCCACGTTAATGCCGATTGCAGAATAGCTGGTGTATTTATAGCTCAGATTTGGTTTATGAAAGCAACCGTGTTGCTCGTTAAAGTGGAGAATGATGGAAAGAATTTGAGAGTGTTGAGACTTCATGAGAGAACAAAGGATCTCCATTCCAATTCGGTCATCTAGTTTGCACATCTTAGACTTTAATTTTCGCAGGTTTGGAGTACCTGCCTCACATAACATTCACATATTTTCGTTTTGACATGACAAACAAAGGAGTAATATTGATATGCTTGTAGATGCACGCTTTTCTTACATGGTTTCAGTTCACGTTCATTAACAACTCTTTCAACTGTTGTCGGAATGATGTTAATGCATCTATTTAATGATACACATGATTTAGAACATAGAGATAGAGTTCAACTATTTACTGTGAAGAGAACTATTCTTCTACTGTGGATTTTAACATTTTGTCTTCATATGTTTGATGAAAATTAACGGAATTTCAAATAAACTCGTAATCGCAGAAAAAATCGGTGATATTTTATATGTAACCACATAAACATTCATTAGTAGTCCATTCTAATACAAAAATGCATTATAGTTGCGACAGGGTTGGAAACACAAAATGAATCAAATATGTCGCCCATTAATAAATACTCGAACAAAAATAAACAGTAGGTACACATGAAAAATAGTGGCGTGTGTGGTATAAATCAAATCTAAAAAACCCATCTTCTGTGTGAAGATTTAAGATTTTTGTCCTCGCGTTGTTGAAACGCTGACATGGCCACTGCACCATACGTCACAACAGTAAATCCTACCAAAAATGTCTTGTACGGAGTAGAACAAAAGGTGTTGTTCGGTGATTTCGTTTGTTGAAAAACTTCGCAGAGTAATACCAAAAGAGAAATTATTTGGTAGACGGGCAGTAGGTAAGGTAACCTTCACTTTAGGCATCTCTGTTTGTAAGTCTAAGTCAAGTGCAATTTACCATCATCAGTTAATTTAATTAAGTCATCATTTTTTGCCCATCACTCATACCAAACCATAATGCATAAAAAGCAACGCAGTGAAAGACGCTAGCACGCAAACCACCTAGCAGGCTGTCTAGTAGCGGGAGTTGCAGTTTGCAGACTTGTTTCTTGCTGATTATGCATTGTAGAAAACATAAGAAAATGATTGTCATGGGAAGCCTGATGTTTTCTCCCCACCGCATAACACGACATATGATAAATTTCTGTATTTCCTCTAATCATTCATTCAACCATCGCTGTTCAATTTGTAGAAACTTTTGGTCGAGAGTCAAAAAATTATAAATTCGTCTTATTAAGGTATTAGCTCATGTAATGTGAGCACCATTCGCAGTACATAAGACAGCAGGGAATAGACACAAAAATAATATTATTCTACAAAAAAGGATCATTTATATACAATTAACCATTTTACGTACAATTACTATCCGCAGTGATAAATATCTCTGTGTAAGTAACTGTCTAACTGTAACAGTAACTGTGAGTTATATGTACCTT
Organism: Akabosia matsudoensis; assembly: GCA_019593645.1. Classification (NCBI taxonomy): domain Eukaryota; kingdom Metazoa; phylum Arthropoda; class Collembola; order Entomobryomorpha; family Paronellidae; genus Akabosia; species Akabosia matsudoensis. The sequence goes on along the minus strand of VICI01003153.1, from coordinate 8,475 downwards.
CAATCTACATTCTTAGCTGTATCATGACCAGAACTCTGCTAATCGTTCTAACATGTAGTAAGTATCTTCTGACGAAACATCTAATCTGCACTTGCCATCGTACTAATTTGAAAACCTGAAGTCAATCGAAAACAGAAAATTCTTACGATATATGTATAAAATTAAGAATTGTTGTATTCTTTAACACTACGTATCTGTTTTGTCTGTCATTTTTTCAGATGTTTTGAATGTCATCTTGTCCTTTCTCAACAGAAAAAGTTTCTGCATTTCTTGACGGTAGGCTGAAATAAAAATGATGCATACTTTTTACCTCGTTCATTCTAAGTCTGCTGAATGTAAGTGGCTGTTTTTTCAGTTTGCAAAAATGACGCAAGCGATCTCGTCATGTTTCCAAAATAAGAAAGATACATTGCACTATTCAGCTTTTCTCGTGCTGAACACAGACAATCCAGTAAATCATAGCATTTATATTTATTTATTCGTTTTTGCAGTTCATTTAACTCTTTCGCTAAATCCACACAAACACACTTGAACGATAGACATTGCAAACAGCTTGCAAACTTTACCGGTGGTAGTAATGTGCATTAATACGCTAAATTTGGAAAAATGTAGGTACTCGTATACTTGTCGAACAAAATGGAGAGTGACAATGAATATTTATGCGGCTCAAAAAGCAAACAAGTTTTCATCACAATGCCCAGACAGAGACAAAAAGTCTAGTCAAACAGAGATTGTCACGAGATTATCTACGATCTCATCTTTACTGAGGTCCGATGATGATGAAATAATATAATTTGCCAGCCTTTAGCACTTTCCTTATCATAATCAAAACATTCATAAGAGTATGTGTACTCTAAGACACAGTTTTGCACTATGACACCACAAATGTCGCAAAAAAATGTGTGCTCAATCAAGTAAATGATACTATAACGAAGACAAGATAATTGAATTTACAAATATACTAGGGTTTACGTACATCAATCTCTTACAAATGGTGTTTTCATCAAGTCATTGAAACAATGTATACATCTATCAAACATACTTCCTTGCTGTCAGTTCATCGGCCTACAGAATCAGTGAATTTTATGCTGCAAAAAACTGTAAATGCAAAGATTTTTCATGAGTAAAGAGAATACGTGATATTGGAAATAGTGTGCTGGAAAAGTTTTTAAAAGAATACATATATATATTACAAGCACACATACATGGAATGATTTTAGAATTGGATTAAAATTTATTTTCGAAGGTGATATGCTAATGATCGTAGAACAATCTTACTCGAAAAAATAATTTCGTAACAAGTTTAGAACCATGAGTCAGCGTTTATAATGATGGTGACAACACCAAATTTATTGCGATTACAAGCTTCCAAATTCGAACTAATGTTTCATTGCCATCCACAGCAGAAAAACAATCGATCGATCGTTTGAATATTTTCTCTACTGTAATAATATAGGCACCAACATTTTATTGTTATTATGAGGTTACATCAATGCAACTTCTTATAATTGTGTCAGTATGACATTAAGAACGAAATCTTTGAAACACTGTCATCACCAAAACGCCCATTTTCTAAGCTTCAACATTAAAATATATCGATTGAAATTAACGATTTGATACCTTTCCTACCAGTGCAACTATTTTTTCCCCAGTAAGGCATACTTATTTTCTGCACTTTTGTTTCGATCAGCTAATCGATTTCAACACAGTGTAGTGCTGGTCTACATAATGTTGCCCTGAACTTGTCCCATAACCGTTAAGCAGTCCTCACAGTTCGTAGAAGTATTTATTGTCAAAGTTGTATATGAAAGTTTGGTTTATAATCGTTTCATTCACTACTCTGCTGTTTCATCTGCCTAAGCGTTGTGCTCAAATTTTTAAAATGCTCTGTGTCGTTTTTCCCGATTGTTTACAAAAGCAGAGGAAGCAAAGATAATTTTAAGGATATATGAAATGTATAGGCTACTCCTGAAAAAGTTATAGTTTGTTTTTATTTGCATACAACGTCAATATAGCCATACGTGCGATATCTTTATCAGCATAATACCAACACGCACGACACATTCCAACATCCCCAGAGATTGCGATAAGATGAGTCTCATTGTCAGGGTAAATATAGGCGAGTCTCCTCGGTTTGTTCACCTCCTCTATCCTCACGCATAAGTAAGGCAAACTCGTGTTCATAATGTATCTTACGAAACGTTTCGCATTAACTCTTCGTATAATTATCATTTCCGCACGTTTTCATAGAATCTTTACCCACTCCCATCTTCTCATAGTTTGGTGCAAAAAACTGGGAATGAGGTAACATGATTATTACTTTTATTTCGTGATTCATTAAACCAGCATCCAGTGTCTCGAAACACCTCGCCTTGTTTCTTTTCATAGTGGGACACCACGTCACAAACAGTACCTAGCTCGCACCTAGTCTGAATGTCATAAAACTTCAAATCAAAACAGTCTGCGAAAACCGTTTTTGACCATGTTGCCAACCAACTACCTCCATGAAAGTCTGAGTCATAAGTTCTTTTATGTCGAAAATTGAACACAATAAAAATAACGTTAGATTCACGTATATTTATGGCGTGCATTTTTTATTGCCTTCATATATCACCCATGCCATGCATTCTCCTTTTTGCAGTTTGTATTTGCATAACTATCCTTATGCGTTTTTGTTCCATCAGGGAAAGAAGCCCGTGTCTCGAAAATATGTGATATGCTTCAACTTCATGCTAGTATACTGTTTGTTTATCAGGTGGGGTAATGGTTACAACGTTCCCAGTTACTTATCCTCTGCTTCTGAAATGAGCAGTACTCCTTGGTCTGCTCATGTGCATTGGTTGATGTCTGATGTACACAAATGTGCAATCTCATATTTGCTTGAAATTGTTGCGTAAGGGCAAACTATTCTAGAGAGATAAATTCAGGTCCGTATTTGGTCAATGGGCACGGTGACCATGTAGCAAAGTAAAAAGTAACTGACTCTGATTTACTGACCCATCTGTGAATCTCAACACTTGGGTGTAAGAGAGGAACTTGTGCGCGTACTGGTCGTTGGATCAAATGAGCCGTGAGGGTGATGACGGTGACGGTGACTTATTAGGATTAAACCAGGATTTGTATTGTATCATGTTTAATAGGCATACCAGTATGCTGCATACAAGGAATAATTTGTTTTAAAAACCTCTTCTTTTCCTGTTTCATGAGATTTTTGCCATTAAAAGTAAGAGAAAATGGAAGGAAACAAGGCAATGTTTTATTTTTATTCCATGTATGGATTGATTTAGTAAGGAACACACAACACGTCCCGCAGTAATCTCATTACATTCCTTCGACGAACACTTTAATTACAACTACAGCAGAATGAAATGAGTTTTCTTGCAAAGAAACTGTAACGCACAAGATCAATGTCTAATCATTTTGAGTAGGTCTCCTGCTGCTGGATAGCAAATAAGGGGTTTTAGAGAAAAAAAACTCTTTACTTTTATTCCCATGTAAACCTTCCCATATTTTTAATCATAACTGTCCGCTCCTTCGTACTTAATGACTAATATCCCGTCAAAACAAAACCTAAAATTGGCAAGTTTCGGTCTGACTTATTTGGCCGCTATCAAAGTCAACTGAATGAATTAGAGAGTCATTTTTCTCCATCGTAAATTCGACTGGTTCACTTATTTTTCATCTCTCTATAAAAGAAAGGATTAATGGAATGATAAATTCAACCCCTACTTTCGTATATTCTTGAATCTTATTGCTTTCTCGCCATCAGCGAATCTATGAAATTTTCAATGCATATATACATAGCACTGATTGTGAGTCCTCACTCGTGATACCTTTAGACTTTCAAGCCCCTCCATGCGAAAAAAGCTTTTTGCTTAAAAACATGCGTCCATTTTACTACTTCAACTTATCACGAAAGTATGAAAACATTCCGTTACGATTTCTCTTTTGTAGTCATAATTGTCAAAAAACGCGCAAAGATATAGATGATCGTCTCGCTCTGTTTTCTGCTCAGACGCAAGCTCGGAGGGTTACAGTGAAGCCCTACAAGCAAAAGGGAAATAGACATGACAGGGAGAAAAACAAGTTAGTAAATAAATTGACTGCCTTCAACTGAAAGCAAATTTTAAACAAAAAAACTATACAATATCAAACCGTATTCCAGTTCCAGAGGGAATAAGCTTTAAAAAAGTCCAAACATCTAATCTTTGCTATAAAACAGTGTTAGTAGTATTCGGTAGGATGTCTTTCTATTCTGAATATAATCAATCTGGAGAATCTCTAGACTCGGATGGAGGAGAGAATTTATGCGAGCTTTCGTTTTCAAAAACTGTTTTGAATAAGAAAATACACATACCGACATTGTTAAAAATATGAGCAGCACCGGAAAACATTTTCATTTTTGCTTTTCACAGTTGTGCCTCGTTTACAATTTGAGCTTTACTAACAGTCGCAGTACGATGCAAGGCTATAAATTGTCTCTTTAAATTGTCCCTTTGAAGAGACAGTGTTATTTAAAGCTTAAGAGATATTGAGTGCTAAGACTTTACTGAGTTCATTACCGATCTGGTATAGTAGTGGTAGAAAATCTTAAAGAGAATTACTGCGGTGGTGGTTGCTGCTGGGGTAGGAGCTCACAGTATTTTTTTGCACTCACTGAGATGGAAATGCGCGATTATAATATAATGTTCATTTCATAGTAACTTGTAAACACATTCTTGTTTCTTTGCTAATAAAGAGAACAAAAAGCTGAAGGAGAAGAAGCTAAAGGGGAACAAAATGAAGCCCTGTAAGAGTGACCAGGCACGGGTGGGACAAAACTTACTCCTATGTATGTACAAGCGATTTTGTTGAACGAAACAGAAAATAGGAATAAAAACTAAGATAAAAGTGCATTGCGATATTACCATTTAGTGCACTTGGATTGAATTTCTGATAGAAAAGCGGTGAAATGATTATAAGGAAAGTTTGTCTATGTAAGTCTATAGGCATGCCTGATGTTTTTTGTAAAGGATGGATGAAGAGGATGAGCACAATACAATGAAAGGACATAGCCAAGGCAAAATCCAGGGTTGATTATAAAAAAACGTTGAGGAGATACAACGCTACAAGTACAAAAAAAGAGCATATAAAAGTTTTTCTCTTTTTTGCTGGAGAAAACGTTACAGTGGTGGTTGGTTTTCGTTCCCCTCGTGCCACTCTGTTCTAGACGATGACGATGTTTGTCCTAAATTCGCAGACTCCGATCTTTTTTTATTCTTTCTCTAACTCCGCGTTTGCCGTCGTTATTGCTGTTTCAGGAGAAGGGAAAGAGAAACTTTTGTCGATATTGTTGGCGCCAGGGTGGCGGCGAGGGTATTTTTTCTTTCTCTCGATCTAGTTCTGTTGTTAGCAGTCGTGGAATGGTTGTTCTTCTTCCTCCCCTTTTCGTTTTAACGTTTTTATTCTTGGAAATGCATTCCTTCCTTTTTGTGGGAGGGAGTTTGGAGTGTAACACAGCAGTAAAATACGTGGTGCATGTGATGAGATGATGATACAGTTTATGAAGATGAGTGCTATATGAATCACAACAAATATTTTTGTGCTAAATTTTATACTGTATAAATTGCAGACGATCCTTTAACATTTTCTAGTTTTTGGGTAATGGGACGTTGTGTCAAAAAAGAAGTTGCATGTGTTATGTTGGCTGGATACATTCATGATGAGGAAGTTGACAATAGTTTGTCATTCAACAGACGATGCAATTCAACCATGATTTTTGGTTTGTAAAAGTAAAAGCTGACAAAACTATTTCCAGAAGAAGTCATAAAAATATGGGTATGCTTAGAGATACACTCTGAAATGAGTGTGGATAAGTGGAATGGGCATGTTCAGAGAGCAGGGAGAAGTTCTTTAACAGTTTTTATTCGGGGAGAAATGGGGGTAAAATACAAGGAGAAAAGTGAGCTGCTAACTGGATTCCGGCTTTGTTGCTAGAATATCATACACGAGAAGAAAACATGAAGAGAACAAAATCTTGTTTTCCACCTGCTTAAATTTTCTGCCTGATTGAATTGTTCGTGTAGAATAAAAGCATGTGGTAAAAAAATAGGAAAAAAGTTCTATTTTCTTATTTTTTTATGATTTTAAAGAAAACAATATAAAATACTTTCAAGATTGAGAGGAATCTTTGTTTAACGTCTCGGTTCAGTTAAAAACATGTTTAACCTTTGTTGACTAAATGAAAGTATCATGCTTTGTGAGTCAAGTCGTGTCGTACAAAAAGGGGTGCAAATGCTTAAGACAATTTCTTTTTCTTGGCATAATTTTTATTCAGCATAAAGATATTGACTTTTAACAGTAACCTTTTTATTCATATATGAAGCAAAACTTGCAATGATGTCTGTGCGGTTTCACTAAACAGTTGGTTACCAGGTTACAGTCACCGACAAATTAATATGATATAAGTTATGAGATTTTTACGAGTTAAATTCCTTTTAGACTGGCTCTTTTCTGGGTCATCGAAATCTCTAGTTAATATTATGTTGACCTTAAGGTGACGCCAACAAAATGGCACAGAGGTACAATCAATAGAAAACTTAATGTACATTTTCATGTATAACAATCTGCGGATGATCTCGTTCTTTGGTTCTTAACTTGTAAATTAACAAGAACCAGTTCGCAGGATTACACTGGAGAGGATGTTCATGGAACTATGTGTTCAGTTGCTGGATGGCTGAATTAAGTTCTTAAAAAAGTTTACCTAGAGGGGAACCGTTGCAGGCATTATCTAAAAACAATATATAACCTTCAAAATAAGCACCAACGCACACATTAGTGCAATTTTACTTTGGAAGCGATCGCTTCTGGCCATACTTTGTGTCAAATTCAAATGGCTTTTTGCTCGATTTTAATACATACCGCGTTTTCTTCTGATCACTGCCAAATAAAATTAAGAAATTCAGCTTTGCGTTTGTTGCTTGTATACTCTGTAAAAGTCTTCCCGTTTATGGAATCGTTGGCTGCAGGATCCGATTAAGTTTCAGTAGACACTTAGAAAGCTGGTTTATGTTTTATTTTGTTAATCTTTTTAAATTTTATCTTTAAAAGGCCGGTAAAATTAAATTTCTCCAAAAACGAGTTGGATCACAGTGGAATCATTGTCTTGTGTAAGTAGACCAGCAGGAGGTATTGGTCATGCATTTTGTACTGCAATTTATTTCTCTAGATTGGACTAAATTGTTGAACGCTGCTAGTAATAATGATAATGAAGTAGTGTCGACCAGAGTGGTGATAATGACTTTCAACCGCCAGTATAGTGTTCAAAACTAGCTTGCCAGATGCCTACGTTGATCATCAGATCATTTTACTACACCGTTTTCATTCATATATCAGTGAATAATGTAGACATTGGCAGTCATAGAGCGTTGGATGTAAATTTGGCCTGCAGTTTATTCCCAAGTCACTACAACTGCTTTACTTTACATCACGTAATGATTGTTTTCGAGTCAAAATTAATGCAAATGTGTAAGACGAGCCTCGTTCGTTACTAAGATGAGTGGGTATATCATCTTAAAAGTGATGGCTTGGCATGATGGCCATGAACCAAGGTGCTGACTTTATGAGTAAAGTATGCATAACACTTTACGCAAGTTCAAATTCACGATAAATCATTTTCTGCCAGTGAAACAAATTGATTGATGCTTGCCAAATTGTTATACATTTCTCTTTTTATGGAACTTGAAGACCAGATTCACACATCCAAACTACAACCTGAGAAATTTTCACTTGTAAAAATGTGAAACAGATTATCGTAGGTCTTACCGGTATTTCTGGCCAATTTAATGCTTTACCTGTTCTTTCTCAGACGCCTATCATTAAAGTCGCGAGGGGATGGATACATGTCGATTTGCAAAGATAATTGAATTTGGTCCAGACAGACACTCACTGTATGTATGGCTTTAGGCCGAAAAGGCCGCAACGAGTATTACAACTTAAAAAGTCAATAAAATTACCATAGTAAGTAACCTTGACGAAAATTTTGAAAAATTGTCGACTAGGCTTTTACTAATTTAGACCCACCTTTGAAAATTACACATATCTTCATCAGCTCTATCCATACTACAAGGGTCTAAAGTATAGCATGAGCTTTCTTATTTTTGCTTTGTCGTGCGTGGCTGATTGGTTATCAGTCGGCAAAATCAATAACTCGTTTTTTTCTTCATTCCAACCATTCATAAGGTTTCTCCTTATCTTTCCTTCCTTTCTTGGCCTTTGCTTTGATTTCCTTTTCTCATGACTCATGAAACATGATATATCCTCCATGTCAATGCACGACTACACAGCAGTAAGATACTCATACTCTTGGCATAATGGAAGCACTTGAAATTCGTCATCTTCATAATCAAAAAGCTGATTCACTCGACTCCAATAAACATAGTGTTTCATTACAAATCATGCCATGTATCATTCCACTGCTATGGATCCTCTCTCGTG
>VICI01003152.1:0-14104 GCA_019593645.1 Akabosia matsudoensis | reverse complement strand
TTTTTTTTTTCGTCGAAAAACTTGTAGAATCACACGAAAACACGACGGAACGCTGTAAAAGTACAAATTAGGTAGAAAATTGGCTGCTGCTGCTCCTGCTCCTGATTTGCTCTGAAGGGAACACGTCATTCATTTTTTTTAACGTATTTTACCTATTCCACATTAAACTGCATTGCACTATCATGTATCCATCATCCGTCGAATCAAATGAGCGTTTCAGGTCATTGAATTGGAAAACCGAATGGTGCTCTGCAACTGCCTCCTCTAAACTCTGATGTGTATTCTATGAACCTATTCGCTGCTGCTTGATTTTCCAAACTACTGAGCTAAACACTCTGTACATGGATGTGTCAGTCAATGCGAGCTAAACTGCATTTCAATGAAAAAAAAAAGAAAAGTAATTGCTGGATGATATTTAACACGGCTGGTATGACTGTCAGGTACTCTAATAATCACTAGATCGTTAATATGAAATCAATCTTCTTTTTTTGGTTTTTTTGTTTTTTTCATACCTGCCACGAATGGCCAACCTAACGAGATAGTAGTTTTGCCCAGAAAAATGGCCAGTCTGACTGAGGTTGCTTGGAAAATGCTTGCATAAAAACATGGCGGTGGGTTTGTGGTTTTTTAAAAGATATGAATAAAAACGATGATGGTGTTAGTCATCTACTAATTTCACGTTTTACAATCATATATCATGAGATCATCGTGAATGTGAGAAAATTGCTAGTTGAATGAGGATAATTAGTATGCTCGAACATTTTAACGTATAATTTCCGTTTGAACATAATTAAACAGGAGCTTCAGACTGAGATCGTAAAACAATATTAATCAGTGTTTGATTAGGAGTCCATATGGATGCAAATGATAACAAGTTTCTTATTCGTCTTCAAAATCGCTGCTGTGCGTTCATTAGAATGTATCATACATTATGCATTATGTCACTCTTGCTCAAATTATACTACAGTAGTCATGCACAAATAAAAAACACTGATAATGACCAATTATGCCGTTTTAATGAACGATGTTTTTTTATCTTCCTCAGCATCGCCGTGGCAGTTTGTTAGCGACAAGATATTAGGTTCCAGGCTTTTCAACTATTGCCAAGGGTGAATGTTTTTTCTCGTATATGAACAGAAGGGGCGAGAAAAATACTGACAGTGGGAGTGAGGGAGAAAGCATTAGCATGCGTTGCTATGAGTGTGCACTCTGGATAGAAAAAATAAATAAAAGCTGTTAAGCCACAGCTATAATGACGAAGCTGAAAGAAAACTAAAAAAGAAAATGCTACACGAAAAAAAAAACGAATAGAAAATTCTGAGAAAAATTAGCAAAAAAAAACAAAGAAACAGAAAAGGATTGCATTGAAACGCCCTAAATAAGAGTTAAGGGAAAGAAAAAATTTGAACTCTGACTCTGACCCATAGGGTTGACCGATCGGGCTAAAAATCAATAGGGTTCTTGCCAGTGGTCTATAGTATCACTCTACCAAGTTTGGTCAGAATCGGTTAAAGTATATGGCTTGTAGAGCACCGACAAACGGACAGACAGACAGACTGACAGACAAACTCATCGATGTCATTACGTGCTGAACATAGTGCAACTTCGTAATAACTGCAGTGAGAAGAACAAGAGGCGACATCATGAGTTAAAACGCAAAGGAATTATCATGGCTCGTTGATGCTGCACAAAATGGGCCTTGGATAATGACTAAGCCAAATTATAAAGAGCTAATAAATGGGAACTACAGTGTGGTTCAATGAGAAAGAACAATGAACTACTAGCGAGTGTGAACTGAATGAATAAGTTAACAGCAACTCAACTAGTTACGTACGTTATGCCCTTTGTCCTCAAGTATGCAAGTGAAAGTTTCTCTAAATTTTCCACACGCAGAGAATGCTTAATATGACAAGTATCGAAGTTTTGAGCATTTATCATTTTCACTCTTCAAAGTGAATTTTCAATGTTGGGTCGGTCATCTTAAAATCAGGGGACTTTTTGTTTGAAATTGTGTTCGAGATTTAAAATGGTTTCTTTGAAATCTGGTGACAATGAACCAAGGACGGCTGCTTCACGTATACCCATGTTCTTTGCTTGTATCCAAAACAAAAAAAAAACATGCTTGCACTTAAATAAATAAAAAATGAATGAATGAGGGTTCATTTTTTGATGCGATTAAAATTACTCGGTTTAAAAAAATTATTGGGCACACGTTTTTCATGTCCTTGGCGTACCTTCATTTCTTCTAGTGTATCGCTTACAGCATCACAAATGATCAAATATCTCATTCTGGATTTTCATTTTCATGATAAGCAAATACGGTTAGATAACCAACCATATACAAGGATAGGACTCCTGGAATACTAAATCCTAGAACACATTAATGTAAGAAACCTGCTTAGTTCATATAAAGAAAATACGAAGATATCTTCTATCTAGTAACGTTTAACTGACAAGCGTTTCTTTCATTCCTCCATATTCCTGATTGGATTGAAATTAACCAGCGATTAATTACAATAGCTAGGTCAGACACTACTTTGCATACCTTATCTACCTTTTCCAACATTCCTAGCGTAGATTTTGGTGGGTATCTTAAACTGTTCTGCCGTCCCTTGACTTGGACTTGGTAAAGATTAGTGAAGAACGTTTTGATTTGTTAAAAAATTGTGTACAAGCTGCACCAGCAATAAAAACAGTTATTTCCCCTCGTGCTTTGTTGTGTAAGACTTTGACGAGATTGGAGAAGGTCCATCTAAAACGGAAGACAGAAAGTCGATGCATGGCTGTAGTTCTCAAAATAAATCAAAATGAAATTGTTTCTACATTTACTAGGATTTATTTGCGCAAATTGTGTTTTGTTGACGGTTTGCAACCCTTCGGGCGGTGTTTCTAATCCGGAAAATGAGCCAGTCGCAGCCTTTATCAAGGAGCAAGCTGACAAGTTTAAATTTGACATGGTCCACAAGTTTATGCTTCGTCATAGTAATCGTATACGAGGTTAGTAAAATATAGTTCTTTGTTTATTTTTTTGCTTTTCCATATCACATTTAATGACCGTTGAATAAATGTGCGGGTTTGTAGACCTTGCTGGACACGTAATGGACATAGAACTTAAAACGGACTCGGCTGTACCAGAACGTGCAATTGACTCTGCAGGGCCATTTTACACATTTCGTTTTCAGGATAAACTGTTCCTTATTCAGAAACAGGGAATTTTCGAAGTCAGCAGAGCTTACTTGTCCGCTCTATCAACCGGAGAATCGTCAGTTTCCTCTAACGACGTGTTACTCGAATGTCGATCCTGCAGCGATTGGTCATTTCACGAAAACGAAAGAGTTTTACATGGTTTTGAATGGGGACAGTTTTACTACATCGTGACAACCACAGGACCACTTTCATCCGTGTATCGCCTCCATGAAAGCAGACTGCAGCCGGTATACCTCCAAAGTATTCGAAACGAGGGAAATGCTGTCGCCGCAGAAATCTTCAGATATAACGATGACCTTTTTATGGTTATTGTCAATGACCAGGATAACCACGATACTACCCTTTCCAAGTAATCTTAACAGATCCAAGTCTTCAGATAAAAGCAAAAGAACACAATTTTCACAAGTTTTTTTCTTCTCAATTTCACAGATTGTACAGTTGGCAAGGCTCGTACATGGACGAATTCGACGTAATCAAGACGACAGGGGCCACAGCTGTAAAAACATTTCAAATAAAATCCAATCAATATATCGCCATTGCGCAGGGTGAAGACGCCACTGGAAACCCAAAACAAGGCACTGTTATCCTTAAAATGACTCGAAGGAAAACTCTAGAGCACCTGCAGCTGCTGCCTAGTGTAAATGCACGGAGCTTGCAGTACATGCGCACAGTCCGCGAACACTTTTTAGTAATAGGCCAAGAGAAAGAAGAAAGCGTTGTTTACTGGTTTAGAGGACCGTCTTTTATGTATTGGCAACAGTTGGACAATCTTCAAGGGAAAGACTTGCTACTGGATGGGCTTCATATTACTTCAGATAACTTCATTTTGCTTGCACAGGATAGTTCAGGCCCTCTCCAATTTTTTTCGAGAATTGAATCTCCGACTAAAATCACGACAGATTGGCTGAAAACGAAGGAAAGAAACGTTGCAGGCGTGGGATCAGGAACAGCCGTCATGCGGGGTTCCGTCGTGGACGGAATGAATGTAGTTGTGTTAGGGGAAAATTTTGTATTTTTGACATTGGTCAAACATGTTCCTTGGACAGGATGCAAAGTCATTGACAATTTACCCCCTATCCTTCGTGAAAAAAGAACTTGGTAAGTGTGTAAAAAGTATTTATTGAGGGAAATAACACTAATGACTTATTTACCTTATAAAATTTATTTTTCAACTTGCAGATGAGGGGGGCGCTGCAGACCCAGTTTGGTGAAGCATCACAATGTCTACAAACCTTGGAAGATAAACTTAACGGCGCACAGAGCAGTTTGAGAAGAATCGAGGCATTGAGCTCACAAGTGTTAACCACCGACAGTGACATCCAATTTGAAGGAACGATTAAGACAACAGTCATGAAGCCAGCTGCCGCATTGTTACTTCCAACCGAATTACATTCTCGTCAAAAGAACTCACAGAATAGTGACGCTACCAATGGAAAACTTCTGGATCTAGCAACAATGAAGACAGCAATCCAAGACATTACCGGTAAACTAGACGAAACGAATAATAGAATGGCCAATTTAGTGTACAAATCAAAGCCAGACAATGTGATCACGGGAAACCTACGGTTTACGAAACATATGGAACTGGATGAACTGGAAGGAGAGAATTTGAATTTGAATTTTGAAACACTAAATGGCATTAATAGAGAAGATTTTGAGAAATTAGCGGTACACAAACAACCATCGGGTGTCATACAAGTCAGCGGCAAATGGATTACTGATGCATTAACGGCCAAGTCCGTGCAAACTACAAGTGAAAAGTCGAAATTTAGCAGTGAAAGTAAGGCATTTACTAATGGACCAAAGAATTTCCGGGTTGACCGGTGGAATGGGATTGTAGTTTTCTCGACGCAACACCTGACAACCTCAAACGAATCCTTTTGTGACTTGCAGGTTTTCTCTTGACAGAATCCGTACAATCTCAAACGTTGACTGGCAAGCACACGTTTGGAGAGTTAGACCTTACCGAGATGGAGTTGGGTGAAGCAGCGAATATAAACGGAATCCAGTATTCAGACATTGTTTTAATGGATAACTCCAACAAAGAAATCAAAGGATTTAAACATGTGCCTACCGTTAGAGGAAGTTACACCCTGGAAACGCTGAATGGCGTAAGCTTTGACCGATAGGATGCTGCGGGCTCGTAAAAATAAATTTAATTTTCACGTGTGCTCCTAGATACATCATGAAACCTGGTTTTCTCAAGTGGCAAGAGTTTCTGGCGCAGAAAACCAGCATTTCACAGGACCAGTTCAAATTCGCGATGGTGCTACCGTTGAGGTTGATCACCTAAATGTGAAGGAATTGAACGGCAAAGACTGGAATGGATTTAAGAACAATTTGATGCTCGATGGACAAGACCAAACGGTAGAAGGTATTAAATAGAACTCAAAAACATGACATGTTGTTTGTACACATTTTTTACTCATTTATTCCAAAATCGTGAGTTTTTGCTTGTGAATTCAAGGTGACTTGATTGCTCCAGCTGTCACTGTGGATGACCTAACAGCTACTACTATTTCTGGGTTTGCTGTCGAAGAGTTTATTGGTCCCAAGCGGGATCAAAAAATCACTTCCATTTTTTTGGTGGATGAAATCCGCGCTCTAAGTTTGACTTGTCATGATATCAACGGACTTAATATTGAGGATAGTGTTCATACAAACGAAACACTTGTGGAGATAAATAGTCCTGTAGTGCTAGAGAGTTTTCATGTTGGAAATGTGACCCTTCCAGAAGCGGTCACAATTGCGGACAAAGATGTGTCCGAGCTGGAAGGTATGCGAAAGGTTCACGAATACTCAACAGCTAACGGGGATCCAATCATTCTGCAAGGAATTGATACGAATCGACTTCAGGCTAGGGAAATCAATGGACACATATTAGACGACATAGATACAATGTATTGGGACAAGTCAGGAAACAACTTGATAAATGTTGCCCAGCTAGTCGTTGACGATAGAAACGTGGTCGTGACCGATGGAAATTTTAAAACTGATAAACTTTCTCATTTTACATTTCCCGAAGAATTTGTTTCCCTGGACAACAGTCTGAGCACTGTCGTCTCCAAGTTGACATTCATGACGCCAGTGACAATCAAGAAAGACGTTAGAGCATCTGATGGAGTTAAAATTGCAGGAAGTGATACATCACAAATGGAAAAGGTCCTAGCTGGGGAGAAAGTCACCTTACGAGTTCCTGGCACAAGCATCTTTCATGTTCCAGTAACGCTTTACCATCCTGTAACATTCGCCAAGCTAAATGGGCGTGACCCGGGTAGCGATGCAATAATGCTGAATTCTCCAGAAGCCCAGCGAATAGAGGGTAAGGTGACGTTTTTGAGTCCAAACCTGTATCAGGATTTCAAAGTGGCAGATGGGAACGTGGAAGTGCTCGGGCTAGTGGAGGGTGCAAACTTGAGTCGCGTGAAAGAGAATACTGCTTACACAGACAAGGAAAATGTGATCAGTGGGAAAGTGAACTTCCCAGATGGCATAAACGGTAAAAATTTAAGTTTTACTCTTACACTTTTAGATAGTGCCACCTTTTAAGCTCTGGAATTATTTATTGTTATTATTATTTATTAATGTTGCGTTGCAGTTGAGAATTTTTTGGCGGAGAAAGCAGATGGTATGGAAGTGAAGAAAGTTACGGATAATGTTATATTTCTAAACAGCCCAAAATTGCAAAGGATTGATGCGAATGTTCAGCTTCAGAATGGAAATGCTGAGTTTCTTACAAATTCGTTTTGTGGAGTGATTAACGGAGTTCCAGTTCGTAGCTACTTTGGAAAAGTTGTTAGATTAGATGCTGACAAGCCTGTTCATATTTCTGGTACCAAAATCTTCAAAAATGCCACTTTCGATGGAACTTTTGTATGCAAAAGTGTGAGCGGAGTAGACTTGCAAAGCTTGCAGAAGAATGGGCTGTCAAAATCTAAACCACAAGAAATTACAGGACATTGGACGCTATGCCAAGCAAATATGACGGGTGTGCTTTTCAATTTTCGATATTTAAGCAAAGTAGATAATCTGATTGTGACCAGGATCTGAAATTGTACTTGGATTTTAGGTGGTGTTATTACACCTGAAATAGCTGGCGTTGCGGTAAACGATGTGGTATTTATTGACGAGCCGTTTACAATTGGTACAGATGTGATTTTGACTAACAAGGATCCGCAATTGCGGAGCACCGTTGACGAAGGGATGGAACGCTTGAATGGTTTTAACATTCAGCAGGTAAACTGTCACGAAGTTACCGGTGACTGCATAATGCATATCTACATAGAAATAGTTTTGAGTAAAGTAGATTTGAAAATTATTGTATGATTTTTTTGTAGCTGGTCGAAAACGGCATTCAAATCAAAGGAGCTACTTGTTTAGATGAAGTTGAGGTCGGAGGGAATACGAACTGGTCTGAAGATCAGCAAGATGTCAAAGGCCTGAACCATTTCGCTAGCAACATTGTGCGCAAATCAGAACCACAAAGAATCACTGGCGAAGTGAAATTTCTGGAAGGACTTGAGAGTGAAAATCTTCAAACATCGCAGTGGCTTGGTGGCATAAACTTTCAGGAAATTCAAAATGACGCTATTTGGAAAGACTCACCCGACCTCGTACGTAAAAAAGCAAAGAAGGATCATCTTCTACGAATATTTATAAGCCAATGTAGATCGTAAATTGTTTTTCAGGTAATTTTTGGTAGCAACGAGTTTACCAAACCTCTTCAATTAGAAAATTCTTCACAACCAGTAACTGTGTCCCTGCTTGACACAAACGTGGTGAACAACATTGACTTAAACAAGGAGGCCAAGGATGTAGTTCATGTCAGTGAATCCGGGCAAACTCCAGTTTGGCCTTTCACTGGAATTATTCAACTAAATGGATTAATTCTAGCTCGGAAACTTGACATTAAAGGTACCCAATTTTAACCATTTAACGTCATTGGTAACTTAAATCTGATGTAGATATGCATGCAAGGTTCAAACATCTTTACTTTAATTGGTATAGATACACTCGGTGGTGTTCCAGCAGCGGATATTGTCGTAATAAATGATCCCAGACAAATTGAACAAATGCAGTTCGCAAGGCTGTCCGTGGAGAAATCAATTGATCCTGACACTACAGAAGGTTTAGATCTGAAAGGATTGCTCAATGAGCGAATAAGCAAAACTTCACCCAACCAAAATGTGTCTGGTACTTTCACACTTAACCAGATCGCCATGAAAAACTGCGTTATGCCAAAAGTCAATGATGTAAGTGTCCGCAATATTTTAAGACAACCTTTAATCAGTCGAGCGAGGAAAACAAACAACCAGAATAGAAGCCCAAGTACCATAATCAGGGGCCGAAAAACATTTAAAAATTTATCAATTAATGGCAAATTCCTGCCCGGAAGCATTAACAACAATTCCGTTGATGAATTTATGAGGAATACAGTAGAAAGCCATAAACCGGCGACAATAACGCGTCCAGTTATTTTTCAATCCGACACAATCGTGAACCCAAAATTTAACACAATCGCAGTTAACCAAGGACAAATGCAAGCGATGCCAAACGTAATGCAAAAACTCACACGTGTAAACAGAGTCAGCCGAGTATTGAGAGACAATCAAAGCCAACGAACACGGGGTGAAGTGGATCCCAACTTACATCCAGAGCTTTCAGAAAGACGAATACGGCCTACGGTCAGAAGCGGATATCTGGACTATATTAGAATGAGAAAAGATCTCAGTTTGCCAGAATTTGTGGGTCAATCACGAGTGAACCATGTCAAAGTCTCTCCACACGGAGATATTTTAGTTAGCCTCCATTCTCCTACCAGCGGTGAAGAGAAGGGATTGCCAAAAGGCTGCCAGTGCAATTCAGTTAGATCCTTAAATCTTACTCATTTCCTTGGCAACAAAGAAGTTGTGAAGACATTTGGGGACGATAACTGCTTAAATGTTTACCATGCCGAGAGTGAAAACAAAGTGAGCTATACTGTGGTCAGTGACACAGCGTCTAGCAATGCATCCTGTTTCACCGACAAAGACGGAACGACACAAATTTTCATGGGAAGTACTATGCTTGGTGACATGCCCATGGGTTTTATCAGTGACGTGGGTGTTTTCTCAGATGCAGATACCGACTTTCTTGTGCTTGCGGAATATTACGATCCGAACAAGGGTACCCACTCTACAGTAACCCGAATTATGAAAGTGAATCGGGAAACAGGTTCACTGGAAAATGTTCAGAACATTGATACCCATGGAGCCAGGAAGGTAGCAGTAAAGCAGGTGAACAATGAATGTATGTTAGCCATCGCTAATAGCAAAGGAAGCACAAATGAAGCTTCATGTGCGTCAGTTTCGGCAATTTACTTATGGTCCAAGGAAACAAGCCAATTTGTGTTGCGAAGAACTGTGATGACCGATGGAGCACGTGATGTACAGATTATAACCACCAACACTGCTAGTGAATTTTATTCACAGACGTTTGTGGCTTTTGCTCAACAAGGAAATGCAGCTAATGGGGATGTGTTGGTGTTCAAGTTTGAAAATCTCGAGAGGCAATTCGAAATGGTGCAAGTATTTACCAGCAGTTGGCCTGTTGTTGGCTTGAAGACAAGTTGTATGTGTGGTGACTGTTTTCTCGTATCAATAGTACCTCAAGAAGGAATAACTTTTTATGAGTACCGGTTTGTTGAAGGATTCCAGGAATACTACAGGGCTCCATTGTTTGGGGTTACTGATATGACAGGGTTTACTAATGACGACCAGCACCTTTTCGTTATAGCTACAACAAATGGTTTACTTTTGGCGGAGGCAGTGTTTGAGGGAAGGTGCTGAGAGATTTTTCAATTTGGAAGTTCATGTAGGGTACACACGTAGTTCTTAGTTATAGTGTTACAAATTTGTTATTTAACTATTTTGTCTGTATTATTAGCTTTAAATAACCTACTTATCGATCTCCGTTGATTGAATAAATGTGTTTTTGGAACGAACGTGAAATTAGTTTCTTCATGGCTTTATATCTTGATCGACTTTTTCTTATCACTTTCGATGATTTAGTACTCCACGTGCGTGTAAAAATCCTCTCTTTACGGTTATGGAAACATTTTATGTACACGCAATCAGAGCATATCTGCAAACAGCTCTGAGTATAGGAGCCTAAATACATATAAACAAACAATATTTAGTTGTATCGTAAGGTACATCATAGGTATAGGCTAGAAAACTTAGTTCGCTGTCGAATACATGACTGCTGAAAATGTACCAATAGAATTTTTAGCGATATTTGAACACATTTTGTTTAAATACCTCGAAAATGTTAAACATGACAGAACGACTGGAAAATCTCAACTCTCGTTGTAATTTCATGACTACATACCTACATGGGTATTGTATAGAAGTTGATTTTATAGAAGTCATCGGAGCAACAAAGTCATCGTAGTGACGTCCGGTTCTCAATGGCTGGTACCATTCATGCGAAACTTTTAAATGTATTATGTGTGTGTTGGTAGAAAAGCGGAAGCGTGTGAATGTCTGCTTGATATTCACTTTATTTGCGTACAAAATTCCATAGAGATATAGGAAGACCGCCTAGGAAACATTCCTTCCAAAAACGTGTCGTCGCTGACTGAACTCTCTATTTCAGACACACCATCGCACCAGCCAGGACTCTATTATGAAATTATTACGAAATATTTGCATTATTTTGTTCACCGAGAAACGCTTGTTTGCCGATTTAATACTGGGAAATTTATAGCTCTGTGTTTGTTGTCTTGTTTATCAGGTTGCTCTCATGTAAAATTACCATTAATTCGATGGCTTTGAAAGGAAATGAAACAGCACGTAGCAGTTTACCTCTCCCTATTTCTCCAATTGTGTAGTAAATTTTATTGCTATTTTATGGCTAAAACAGAAAATAATTGAGAGGGAACGATGGAAAGCAAACAAATTTACTGTTTCAAGAGAAGAATCACTTTGTTACGAAATGCCATTATTTGATGCTCTGTGAGTTAGTCAGCTTGTAATCGTCAGGGAAACACCATGGTAGTTGATTAAGCTATCGGGGTTTTGTGAGACTACATACGTATGCTTTCAAGGACTAAAGCTAACTTGATTTACGATCGTTTCAAGCTCCATCCAACACGTCATATTTTAAGAAATTTAAGCTTTGCGTGCGAACTTAATGGACATTGCCCAGTCTTGATACTTCATCTCATCTGCGATGGTTGTTGTGGAGTTATAATATTATTTTCAAAGAGAAAACTTTCAAATAAGCTGTAAATCTTATTTTACTGAAGCACGTGTATTTGGCAAGCAGCATAATAAAATCTCAACGGTGGGCCACCGCATTTTGCATAGTAAAAGCTTTCCATTGAAATTGGGCCGGCTTACGAAATGATCCAATCCATATAAAGCGCTTCAAAAACTTTCTTTTTTTAAAGTTTATCCTTCACTGCTCATGTTGAAATTCAAACTTATGGCAGATCGTGTTTGGCATTTTGGTCTGAATTTTCTATTGGCTACCTGCGTCTAGCCTTAACAATGAAACTAACCCTTTCCCACCAACCACCAGGTGGATGATGATGGTAGCAGCGTAGGTACATGACTAGTAAATGGAAATGAGGGTGAGCATACTTGAAACACTTGAACACAAAATCTCTATTGTTTCTCCTTCACAAAGGAATACACGAAACGGTACCATTCATTCCACTGTAAAAAATTGAACAAAAAAAAAGTCTATCAGCAATCTCTGTTTCAAGAGTGTGTCAATCCACAATTTCTTTTTCAGTCTGTCGAAAGGATGCGGCAACATCAAAGACAACGAGTACAGAAGTTTGTTTGCGCCCAAATCTGCACAATTTTTCCCCTTTTTTTCGTAAAACATGTGCATACATTTAAGCACCCATGTAAATACTCTGATGGTATCATCAAAAGTCATGTCGTCCTCCTACTTAATAAATATGGAAACAATACGAACGTACAAAAAAAGCAGCATACGGTTTGCACCAAGTGGAACAACCTATTGATGAGAAGTGAAAGTTGCTCATTCGCTTAATCCTCTTATAAATAATATAACATTATTACCATAAATTTTTATGCGTCTGCTTTCACCAATATGTAGAGTCCTTTTATTTCACGTTGTTTGGCAAGCATTCTATTAATTTTCATGAAAAAAACTCCCCACTCGTTTCTTCCATATCCCCCCCACACACACATCATGGTATTATGCAAACCAAGCGATTTTTTGTCTTCGAGATATCCCTGCACTCATCCTCTTTATTTCTGATGCGCTATCGTTTTCATCAGGGCGGTCGGTCCCCTTTGATATTACAAGTAGATTTTTTTCTGGTGGTATTATGAAATCCTACTTCTTGTTTCTCTGCGCACTCAATGTGATAGTCAAGTTATGCTGTAAACAGACAATACAGAGAATTTTTATTGGATACAATTTCACAATGTTGTGCACTGCTTGCCGGAAAGATTCCACTTCCCCACAAAAACCACTGCCCATTTGACTATAATCGAATCAGAGACTGTTGAGAATGAAAATGGTCAACACGCAAACCTCTTGAAACCGAAAAGCTGGGTGTCTACTACTCTTATCTAGATTTTCACGAGAAATAAAACTAGATTGGGTATAGAAAGGAGACGTTCTTACAAGAAGCGAAATCCTTTGATCAATATTTTTATCCCTCATATCCATATTTTCAGGATGTCTACTTCGGAAACTGCTGACACTATCAGAATCAAAACTTCCGTATATATTACTGTACAAAAAGTATAGGACTCACGTGCGCCGTACACGTAATTGAGGAAACAAAAAGCTTTTTGTGGGTTATGTTAAAATATTAAATGATATTTTAAGGTTATGTTATTAATTATTTCCAAAGCGGAAGATGTAGTCACTCATGTTTAAAAGGACAAGGTGTGATTCTAGTCGAAAATCCTAATATCACTCTTGGAAATCCACGACACTTTCTATTCCACACAACAGCCCCTTTAAAATCCGAGCTTATAAGTTTTCATGGAAAGAGCTTGCATAAGAACCTATCAAAATGATGAAACGAAAGATGTTGGAAAAGATAGTAGTTCCACTTTGTAATACCTTTTAGCAGCCCACAAAACTTGTCTGGTGTGACACCCACACTACGATCTTTTATTTTTCCTCACAGGTTTTTCTTTCCTTGCGATAAAAAAAAGCTGAACGCAAGCTTGCTCAGTTTGTTCCCGGTGAAAGTGACATCGCAATCCAGAGGATCATACTCTCACTTTACCTTAGTCTGTAGGAATATGCATAGGGGAACAATGTCAGTGAGTGGAAGAAGTTGCTTGGCTACATCCATTTTTCTTTCTCCGATTTTACAGAGGGATACGAATAAGTACATGAGATTTTTAAAGGTTGCGAATGCTGATCTTTCTCAAGACAAAACAGGGAAAGAGCAAGAATCGTTTTGTCTCTGTCACCTAGGCGACGTCATCACCATCAACGAAACAAGAAAAGCAAGATTAGAAAATCCTCTGCCAGCTTCTTCCTCTTCCTGCTGGATTTGAAAGCGTAGTTGCGACGCATTCATGCATGCGAAAAGGCAAATAAATATCGTGCTACTGAGGATTCATATCCATGTTTCCTATTAACTTCAGACTGACAATAGTTAAAATCTCTCCATAATTAAAAGTTAAACGGTCTCTCTACATTTAATGCTATATCCTTTATGATACCCTAATCTAAGAGTTGGCTCAAGCCGCAAAGGAATTCGACTTTTTGTTGAAAAAAAAACCTCACAAAGCTGTCATTGGCCGAAAAGAGGTAGTCGAGAAAGACCATGATGAAGAACTGCGGTTATGGATGCACATTTATCATGACAACATCTAATATTATTCTTTGCGGGCAGATGGATGATTTTTTT
>VICI01003151.1:0-14106 GCA_019593645.1 Akabosia matsudoensis | reverse complement strand
AATACTCATTATTGGTTTTGAGGTTGACGGATTCGCACCTGTCATTAGCACATATCAAGCGAATTTTTAAAACGGTTTTTGGTGTATTTACTCGCAAACAGCAGAATTTTCTAGAGAATGAAGATAAGATTTTAAGACTCTGCGTTAGGCCGTAGGCAAAGTGACAGTTCATAAGTTTCATATGGCGGTGACTATAGAGAATGGCTTGGACGTTATTTACTGAAAATGATTTAGTAAAAGGATTGCGATTTTTATTTTTCTAAAATGTTCGCAAATATCAACCAAGTCCAACTATTTTACCTAGTGTGTATCGTTTTGGGAACGGTAGTAGTGGTGAGTGGCTTTTCCCTGCTTCCAGTTCCGAAAGAAATTCAAGGTCAAGTGTCTGCCGACAAGAGGACGGCCAGACAAATTCAAAATCCAAAAGGTATGAAATGATGTCATTTAAAAAAAATTATATGTAAGGTTTAAATTGCGCAGTTTATGTAAACCCAAGTTTAAATACACATAGTTTACAGGTGTGGGGACATGGGAACAGACAAAGTTGTCAATTTTGTCAACACAAACTATCCAACTGACGATAAAAATGGAGGAGACTGTAGGTTTCGGATGGTGATCACCAGTCAACATGTATGCCAAGTAAGTTTGGCTAAATTAGTCTCGCATCCTGCGTTCTTTCTATGAAAAACTAATCAAAAGTCCTCCCAACTCTATTAATTTTCAATTGTTCATATATTTTAAAGATTAGAGTGGACTTTGTGGACACCGAGCTAATGAATCCCGTTCGGGGCGAATGTCTCTCCCAATTTCTCCTTATTCAAGGCGACCTCTGGCAAACTGGGTTACCGCCATTGTGCGGTATTAACAGTGACCAGCACTGTATGCGAAACAATTCATAAAAGTTATTTAACTTAAAAAAGAAATGCTACCCTAAATACCTTACAAAATCACAATTTTAGTTTATCTACATTTGGAGCCATGGTTTACAAATGCCTCAGTTATAGATTTCAACATTGTGACAGTCGTTCGTGGAAGACCGTATCGTTTTGGCCTGTGGTTAACTCAAATAGATTGTTCGGCATTTAACGCGCTAAAAGGTACTTGAGAAAAGTAAATTTGTTTTTTTCTTCTTCAAAATAAGAGTCTAGATTAGTAGGAACATTTTGTCATTTCCTTACAATCGTCAAACCTCTCGTCCTCATCCCCCTATCAGCTCCAGAAGGATGTACTCAGTACTTTCTGGCGGAAAATGGCACAATCAAATCGTTCAACTACGAGGGTTACCGATACATGAACTCTCAAAACTATCAAATTTGCATACGGCCTGTGAAGGGTGCCTGCAGCATTCAATATGAAGCTGACGAAAGTGACTTTGGATTTAAAAAGAGTATCTCAGCAAGCCGAGAAATTATGCAACGGTAAATTCATCCCGATGACCAATTCTTACATAACCGTAACGTTTTCTAAAATGTTTATTAATTGGGTTTAGATCTGGTGTTGGGACAGAAGTTTGCGGGACTGATTATATTTTCATACCTGAAGGCCGTGACCGAGCTGAGACTGTTCGAAGGCCTCGTCTGTTGTTCAACCGTCGAAGGAAACCAGCATCTAGTCCAGCGCCTCCTCCTCCTCCACCTCCGAGAGCCCGTCCTCAGATTGTACCCTCAGTGGATCGATTCTGTGGGACAAAGTTTTCTCCGATTGGTGGCGAAACAGAAACCAAACCAGTATTTTGTAAAGAACCTAGAAAAAAGTTTAAAATTACACTTTACAAATGTTTAAATATTTTGCTACAATGTTTGTTTAGCCCTTGTCCAGTCCAACCTGATATCTATCAGAGTGAAAACCTCCAGCATCCAAGAAGAAAAAGGATCTGTTGAGTCTTTAAACCTAACAACTGGCTTCCGCCTCACTTACAAACAATTGAAAACATGTCCCCAGCCCATCGTCGACCTCGCCGTTCCCCATTCAATCAAAGCAATCCTTGACACACTCCAATGGAACAATGATGGGGAGGTTTCGCAACGCCAGCCGTCCAGTGAACTTGTCGACGACGACCTTGCAAGTCTGAACGGACAAAATTCCTCGGAAACAATTGAGGATGACAACGTTTGGGACTACTTGGAGCAACACACAGAGGACCACGAAACAGAAGACAAGGACTTGTATGATTTTTAATTGGAAACATTCTCAGTATTGAAAATGAAAAATATACTTGGCGTTAAATGTACTTTAAACTTGTGTTTAATGTCAATTATCGTTGGAAAAAATTAAAAAATCAGTTGATAAAAACAGCATCGAAACGGTTTCTTCTGGAAGAGATGTCCAATATCAGTTTCCTAAACCGTGTCGAATGCGAATTGGCTTACGGCGCTCCATATTCCCTTTATGTAGCTTGTAATTTTTTCATACAAACATTGTGGTTTCATTTAGACATACATCGATTATTTTTTGAATTTACGAATGAGATAAGCGAAAACAATCTGACGGCGCACCGTTACTTTCTGTAATTTGTGCAATTAATTAGCGTCAAATGCCTAAATGCGCACTGCTGCAGCATCTATCCGCCCACAGTAGACGACGTTTGGACGTCTATCTTTTACGCCAAAGCCGAAATTTGTGAGCAAGTGAGCTGTACAATTGCGAGATGGCGGTGGTCTATGCCAACAAAAACAAAGACTTGCATGTAAGGCGTGTCGACGTGTGCGTTTAAAAACAAAAAGTCTCGAATCAAGCACCACACACGCGTTTACCTTTGCAGCATTTTGGCCTCAAACGTTTTTTTGTTAGAATGTCTCAGTGAAAATTGCGAAACGCGCTTGCGCGTGTAAATCCTTTCCTCACAGAAAGTAAATTAGCTAACCCAAGTCGTTTCTCTTACTTCTGTTAAACTGAACGTGGTAGAGAGTTGCCGACTGTCTAAATTTTTGTTAGTCATTGTTATTTGATTTCTTGAGTGGAATAAGAAAAGTCGCAGAGTAATTGGTAGAATATGTTTCGTCCTCAACGGTCATCATCCCCAGCACCCAAACCTCGTGCACCCGATTCGAAATCAACCAGGCTAAGTGGAAGGTGAGTAATGTTTTTACTTAATTATTGAATGTATATCAATCGGTTGGGATTTGTTTGGGGGTTTCTGTGTCTATTTCCAGGGCTACAATGAATGTTCCCGTGGATCATTTGTTGGGCATGAAACCAACCAGTGAATTACTCCGATGGATGTGCTGCGTGCGCTGTGGCTCCATTCCAAGTCCAATTGAATTGAAGACCTGTCCTCAGAATGATTTCACTTGCGGGGCGTGTTTCAGGAAACTTCGTGAATGGGAACAAGAAGACTGGCCTCTCAAGCCTTGCTGTGAGCTTGTCAAATTGGCTCCCTTTAAGTGCAACGGGCTCTACCGCCACGTCCTCCAAAGTAGTTTGTTCCGCTGTCCAAACGGGTTGGAGGGATGTGATAAGGTCTTCGCCGGAATCACTGCTTATCAAGAGCACCTCCAGGCTTGCTTCAAAACTCCGTAAGCGATACTTTCAGTTTGTATATTGGAGTATATTTCTGTTCGGGGTATAAGTTTGGACATGCTTTTGTTTTGGGAAGGTACATTTGTCGTTATTACAACTGCGACGACTTGTTGGTTACTGCCAACAGTCTTGTTGAGCATTACAAGAAGGAGCATGGCCTAATTGCGACGGTTTTTGATGATTCAGCTCAGTTTCACACAATTGACCATGAGGATACAAGTAAGCCGCATGTAACTTTAATTGCTCTTTAATGATGTCTTATATCCTGCCGGTTTTTTCATACAGTGAAAATCAGACTTGTTTGGCTCATGGAGTTCAAAGGGAACCATTACTTGATGGCAACTGAGGTCAAGAAGAATTTCCTCTGCATCTGGGTTTGGGACATGGCCTCTCCCACACGTGGACAAGCCAAGATGGCCCCTTCAGTTAGTATTCACTTGCACAACTACCAAGAGTGTACTCCTCAGGAGAAGAACCTCCTCTGGTCGGGATGGGTCCATGTGCTTCCGTACAAAGTTACGACGGACGAAGTCGCCAAAGCATTTCTAGTACCTATCAAACTCTTCGAGTCTGTATGTGTTGAGCAGATCCCCAAGGGAAAGTCAATGTGGAAGATTTCGATGGCGTTTAGGAACCTTACTTGCGATGAGTGATGAGTAAGCATTTCCTTGTTTTAGTTACTGCTCATTCTTTTTCTCCGACAAAAGACTGTCGATGTAATTACGTCCCGTCGGAAAGTTTATTTCTTGTACTTTGTTTAATTGGTCCCTATGAATTTGTTATGAACTAATTCTGGTGTTATTTCGTCAACCAAGTTTGAAATCTTTGTATCAAGTATAAAAATGTAATGTAGTCAAAGTGAAGAACTGTTATGAAATTAAATTTTGTAACGTTTTAACGATTCTTAATGAAGTGGGCTTGAACGTTCGAAAATCTTTGTAATACTTAATTGCACGTCTTTCTCCTTTCGATATCTTACTCGTTTCCTTTTGAAAATCTTCTCTTATTATCTCATTTGTCCAACCAACCGACACGACGTAATAGCTTTCTTACAATAATCTTGTCACTCGAAAGAATTTCCTCAGCATATTTCTCCTTCAAACATGAAATTCCTTGCCCTGAAACCCTTCTCTAAACGGTTCAGGCTACTGATGTTAGTCAAACTGTAAATAGCGTTTCGTTCTTTTTCTTGTGTCGTTACGAAAGCCGTTTCTTAAAAAATGATCTTTTGAGGAAATGATCCGTTAAAAATGACTAAAGTTATGGTCGTTTTACTCATCAGTTTGTCGGATAATAAGCTCTCAAGAATATCTCGAACGTAAAAGCAAACACAAGCTGAGTAGATTATATTAGTACTAGATTACTACTATACACTTGAGCTATTTATTTATATTTTGTACTCGCTCATTTTTTTTATTCTTTCCTGCTTGATGTTCCTAATATTCAGTTACAAAAAACCTCATTGCCAATATCCTGTCAGCCAAAATGAGAGTCAACCTCATCGAATCATTATATTGTCATTATTCTACATCATAATAAAAACGGAATAGGCATAAAAAATCTATACTTTTGCTCTTTGTAAATTTTAGGTTTTTGTTTGTCATATTTTGGCTGCCATTTATTTTTTGATACTCGCTAAGTTTACCAAATTTAGGGAATAA
The DNA here is from genome assembly GCA_019593645.1 of Akabosia matsudoensis. NCBI lineage: Eukaryota > Metazoa > Arthropoda > Collembola > Entomobryomorpha > Paronellidae > Akabosia > Akabosia matsudoensis. Next base: position 8,926 of record VICI01003151.1, on the reverse strand, counting down.
ATAAAAAAGGTGTTTTACGCGGCTCCTGATGATGCCCGTGTTCGTCTGCATTTTTTCTGGAGTTTTAATGGCTCTGAGTTGGAGAAATCACTTCCTTTCTCCAAATCACCAACCTCCACCCTCCCCCTGCTCCACGAGTTAATATGCTTTGTGCACTCTATTGGAGGGGAGGAGTCGTTAAGTAAAAAAATCGGTCGAAAATGAGAGTCGTTTGTAGTCACATTCAAAGTGGGAAATGAGATCCATATAATTACGAGAAGGAATAGAGTGTTGGGTGCTGCTGGGTGCTTTGCGACAATGTAATGGGATATTGAAGGGTGAACTGAAATCTGTATACGGATTTTTTTAAAATAATAAAAACATCTTGTTTTTTATAAGGTTTTTGACATTTTTTGGCACACAACCATTTTTCCGTAACATGTGCATCTGTTAATTGAGAAGTAAATTTGGAAGGAAATAGAGGCCGAAACGCACGTTTATTCTCAACACAAGGCAAGCAGTAGAACTTTTCAAAAGTTATAAATATTTTATAAAGATGTAACGGTTGAATAACACATTTCACCATTTAGCAATGCCGTATCGTAATCTTATTCGTCTAAGAAATGATATCTCAACACTTTATCACTTTTTCTCATCGTAGTATACTTTACATGTATATTTCTCCCTTTGATATAAGAAATTTGTAATGCTATGACAGTAAAATACTAAAAAGGGGTTTTTTTTGGCGCTTCCCATCAATTAAAAATTACACCAGCCAAAAATTACATCAAATTCTTTGGTCAGACAAGCCCTGTGTGAATTTATCTCAAAATAAAAATTATGGCCCATTGACAAAATATGTCTACAAATTAGGCCAATAAGGTTTTAATTCAAAAACTATACCTACACAAGAACACGCGCAGGGCCTTGCCAAATTAAACCTGACTGCAAACTAATAGAAGTCTTTCAAATTCAAATAATTTTTTCTCCTCGACTGACCACTCCTCACATCCTACTTTTAACTATGAGTTTCCCACGGTCTGATTTATTTGATTTTGTTTAAAAATGTAGTTCACTAGTTAATGCTTGAAAGCTTTAGAGATGGTCAACTGAGGTAGCCAAAGTGGAAAACCGCACATCGTCTGACCATAGCCACAGAAAATCTTCAATTTCATACAAACTTCATGCTAAAAACGAAATTGATACAAAAATTAAATGCTATATTAATACCATGCATATTAATGAACCTGCAATTAACGCATAAACGTTATCTTTTCTTGTGCTTGTTATTTACCAGAGCACATTGCACAGTTTTCTATTGGAGATTTGTCGTCGCCGACAGTTTTGTAAAAAAAAACTTGTTTACTAGATCTGCAGTCATGTGCAGGAGGGGACGCGGTCGCAAAGACGCAAAAGGCTGATGTGAAAACAAAATTGCTCTTGGTTTTTAAAGTCTTTGACTGCCGTTTGTGGATGTAACTGAGTGTAAATGATTCCAATTTGAGCACGCGTTCTCTCCATTACCAAAAGATGCTTATCAAGAAAATGTTTTTGAAACGATGACGATGGTTTGTGTGCATTTGTTGAGACACGAAAAATATTACTGTCTGTGGGAGAAATGAATAAGCTAACGGAGTCAAATCATTTTTTTTGGTAATGGGCAATTCAAATGTTTTTCTTGTTTAAAGTCTAAAATAATCACAAAAATCAGATATTATTCGAATAGAATCGAGAATAATATATTTTTGATGTGTTATCACGAGCATGTAAATATTGGACGGAAAAACGACTATGAATGATCGGGGTCTGTCATGAGAGAAAAAAACTAGAAAAAGTTTATTTTTCCAAGCCGGACAATTATTTTGAAAGCAGGGGAAATAAATGATACAATATATGGTTAGAACAAAGAATTAATACCATTAATTGCCGTACCGTGTTTCCTCATGCTGTAACACCCGGCTTTGATAGGCGGAAGATCATAGACGCCCGTCTCCAATTCGCCCAAGAATTGTATTATGTTGAGGAAGCTAGCATACGTATAGCATCACAAAATGCTCTTCCAAACAATGCGCTAATTTCAAAGCTAAACTATCTTTAATTCATCAGGTTCATGAGGGACATATTCCTTAAAACGGAAATCCATCTATGACTGATGCAAGGCCGGCTTTAATACTGAACCTGTCTTTAAAGGGAGTTACTACGATAAGCCATTCAGAGAATGCCGGTGATACATAGCAATTGATGTAATTTGAAGCTTCAATTGAGATAAAACTTTTTGTTTGGGGACAGATGAATAACATGACTTAAAACAGTATTTATTTTCATTGAAGCCTGTTAGTCGGCATCGAGCATTAGATAAGACAGAAACATGTAGTTTACTACCTACTCTGTCTTTATCCATTGATGGTGAATGCATTGAGTACAACCAACTTGACTGCACATTAAACGTTTCTACAATATACAGCAGTCTGACCTCAGATTTAGATAACTTATACATTCAAAAAGTCAACTGACTATACATTAAATTATATGCTCTATGCCATCCTGAATGACCAACATGTTCCTCCTCCATAATACAAAATACCTTGACAAAGCAGTTATATGTTAACTAATCATGTTTCTCTTCCCCTTCAGTTTACCTAATTTAAAAAAAAAGAAAAACAGCCTTCGTCTAATAATACTTCTACAGAATAAACCTTTCCCCACAGAATTTTCAATTGCTTTAAAGTCACAAGCAGGGGTTCTATTTGTTTGAAAAGGAAAGCTATAATTTTAGACAATGGATTAAAATCCATTCAAAGTTAAGGAAAAGCCTTATTAAGAAGGCAAGACAAACCTAGTTTGTCATTATTTGCTTATATACGTTCCATCTGAGAGCTACATATGCTGAAATAATATTATCATAGATAAATATAATGATGACACATTATTAAAGACTAAATGGAACAGAAATTGTGCAATAAAATTGTAGACCTCGGAAGAAGAAACCAGGGGAGATTATTTTTGAGTTTTTCATTAGGCTCACGTTTTTGTGAACACTTTATCCAAGAGAGATTTTAGGATGCCCGGGTATCACACCGAAGCTCATCGTTTCGCCTCTCTCTCTGTCTCTTTTGTCTGTATACATACTACTGACTACAGAATTTTTATATATCACACCAAAAAACCTATTTCCCCGAGAAAAACGGCAGTTAACAAGTTTAGTCCGCTCGAGTGAGCTAGAAGAATAGGGAGAAAGGCAAAGAGCGAAAAATAAATAGAGGGAAAGCTGAGAGGAAAGTTTTTTTGGCTGTGTTGCACGTTTACAACATAAAATAGATTCTCAAAAGACTCTTTATAAGAGAGGAGAAAGAGAAAAGCGAGGGAGTGGTAATAGAAGAGTTCATATTTGCTCACATTATAATAGAACAGTAATTTCCTAGTCGTCGCCATATAATCAAATTGCAAATTAAGCTATTATTCCAACTTAATTATGGCAGGACTACTGATAAGCAATAAAAACCTGTTTTAATAGAGTTTATACTGGGTTTTACGAGAACTTCAGATATAGCAACGACATGTTTTCATATCTAACTTTTCATATGAAAATTGGTAGTGAACGCTCGTCTGTCTTTGTATATAGAACTTTTTGAAATGGTTCCTATTCCTGGGTTATAAACACCAAAAATATTTTGCTTTATATGGTTCGTTTTAAGGTAACAACAACGACTGTAAGCTCGGTAGGAGAGGATGAAGACGAGAAGAACTGCACTATGAAACACTATGGCTCAACGGCATGAATGAGTCAACATTTTCAAGCAAAATAATAATAACACAAGTAAAACTGTTATTCATTCATTTTCTCTCCCTGGAAGTTGTAAGTGTGCAGAGGAAATGAGAGTTCTTCCCTGAAAGTTGCTTCCAGAGAATAGACGATGGAGTAAAACGGGTTGGAGGAAAAGTGAGCCTTGTGTTTTCTCATCTGGGTGCCACTACGTAGGGAATTTACACGACGAAAAACAGATTTACATCAGTACCCGCTTTCATGCGCACTCTACAAATAGATTAAAATTGAGATGTTCTTTTAAAATTGAGTTATGTGCAAAATATAGGAGAAGGATGAGTAATGTTTAACACTAGTTTTATATGACTTTTCACTCAATTGTTTGTGGATATTGAAATCAATTACACACAATTATGTAAGTTTTTACGCACACTCATTTTTTAGCATTCGGCCTAGAAAATTATAGGGAACTATACTTGCTCATCAAAAAAAGAAAATGTTTTGTACTATTTTTTTAATCATAAAAATCTTAGATTTCATTTTCGGATATTCAGGGATTGTTTTGAATGTGCAATTGTGTCTACTCATATAAAATTTAAAGCTTAAAACCATTAGATGTCTCAGGAAACCCCAGAAATCAGTATTAGAGCAGGTCTTCATTCCATCGTTACATACAAATTTTCAACCAAACCAAAAACCATCTTGCTTAGCTTGTTGCCTTGATCACATTAATCATTTTTCTTCAATCTCTACAAAGTCTCGGGTTTCTTTCGTTCATAAAAGTTGTGCAAAAAAGCTATGTGCTAATGAGTTCTAAGCCTTTTTTGTTTCTTCTCCGACATTGATCATGTTTCAATAAACAGTGTTTTTAACAAGTCAATGGTGTGTACACTCTAAAACCCACACGTATAGAAATTGGATTGTACAATTCTATATACGGTAAATGTTTAACTTCACATAAGAACAAAATGGTAAACAAATGAGCTCTTAAGACAAGTACAAAATCTATGCGGAAAGGACACGCAAGGGAAAGCAAAATAAAACACATGTCAACTTCAAAAATCTCAGCTTTTAAAATAACAAAACGACGAAATCCAGAAAAAATCTTTGGAGCAAGCTAGCCGTCCATCTTATCCCCCAGCAACTCTTAAGAGTATCACACTGAAAGAGAGAGAAAAAAGAATAGTCTAATTGCTTTCGTGTCAAATGATTTCCCGGCCCATGTGAAAGCTGAGATGGCCCAGTGAAAAAGGAGTATATTTTGGTTTAGAAGCAAAAGACATCATTAGTGTTTGACATATTTCACATAAATAAATATTATGTGTAAAGAAATCGGTATGTCTTGAGCGAGCGAGAGCGATTTTCTACACACTTAATGGCTCGTACAGAAAAAAAAATCAGAGTTTTTTTTCTACTTTTTCAAACAGAGCCCCATCATCATTGTCTGTCTTCATTTGGTGTAATGTTGATGGTGAGAATGATGATCGTTTAGTGGTGAAAATGAACGTTTATGTTACAAAAAAAAATCATAAAAACATCTCATCCACTCGAGCAAACATGTACACATGAAATATGACACACACACAAACACACTTATTCTACACTATAACTCGAAAGGTGCGCTTACTTCCTTGAGAAAAAATTGACTGAGCTTTAAACCCTAAAAAATATTCTGGTTAACTTTGATTCATAATTTTGTGTATCACGCAACTAATATTAAGTATGCATACATGTATGTGTAGAAGCGTGTACTTAAAATATATATTGTTATTTTTGTTAAACAGTCAAAGGAATTTTCATTTTAAAATTACCAGTCAAGTTTCTGCCCTATATTCAAGCTTGTTTGTAAACCTGTCTTTGGTTTTGGAATTGATAGGTTCATATATAGGAACTGAGTGATTTGCCAATTTGCAGTTGGATCTTTTCACAGCCGAGCAACGAACAGAGCTATTTTATTTTATTTTCACAGATGGAAAGAAGAGAGTAAAATATGACCATGCCAAATTACCGGGGCTATCAGCTATAACAGAAGATTAGGGTTGTCTTAGAAGCTATGTCACTATTGTACGTTTACAGTTTAAAATTTTCTTGCGACAATATTGCTCACGAATTTCTCAGTAACAAACAAAGATGTGCTTTTTAAAAGTAAGTTTCATAGATAAAGCAAATTAAATTAATACTCTGTCTCTGATTATTTAGCGTAACGTTCAGTCAAATTAGAACTGATTTAAACCCTACTTTACTTTGAGCATTTTGAAAGACAACTTTTGAGAGGGAAGCAGAAATATTTGAGAAAAAATAGTGTTGCTCAATCTGTGACTGTTTTGCAGGAGAAAAAAAGACATGGAGGACAATAAGTCAAGTGAATTTATTTTGCTGCGCGTTATGCAGCTATGGTTGAGAGTTAAAGAAAAACTTGTTTGTTGCATGTGTTACTGTATAGCACACATAAAATTAAGACAAAAAATGTATGGTCGTATAATTCATGGGCATGCATGTTTTTATTTAGGCAGTGAACCTGAATCTGTAGTTCAAGTGATAAATGTGCTGGGTTACGGTAGAGCAAATGGAATGCCTTCCTTTGGAGAAAAAGAAACTTTTCTCGGGCGTATGGGGAAGATGATGACGGGGGAAAACAAAATATGGTTTGTGTATGGCTATTGCGCCATAATCTTTCCTGCTAATGAAGATAACATGAAGTGTATATAGAAAAGTGGAGCATCTTCTTTTTCTAAATGCTACTTTGAATGAAACACTGATAAAGAGAGACGAGAGATTTTAGAGATGTTCCTTATGAGAGATTTTTTTCTTGTGTCGAAAGATAGAAAAAAACACTACTTTCGAACACTTGAACAATTATTCCACTCCATATGTTCGGTGATAATAGTGACACGGATGGGGATGCTTATTGGTCCAAAGGTTGTTTAATTAGATATTAAAGACTGGCTCACCAATAATTGGTTCCGAAACCATGTAGGAGAAACAAGATAGAAAGAGAACAGAGACAATGTTGTATTTGTATGAACGTTCTTGCCATGTAAGAGTTCAGTTAGTATGCATATGGCTCGGGAAAAGTTCAGGGGAAACATTACTTTAGAGTGGTAAGTGATAAGAATTTTGGTCTTTAAGGTTCACATATGTCCTGATCACCTTTTCGTGACCTTCACCATCTTTCGCTTACAAAACTGACAGTTTCCTCTCGTTAGTATTCACGCTATATATGATTGATTTTAAAATGGTTGTTAATCTGAGCAATGTTTGGTCATACGTAATCACAAAAGCTCACTTTAAGGCACTTTTATGTTAATTTGTCTTCGTATGATAAAATAACACGAATATTTAAGAAATGATTGAATACATTTCTGGAAGCTATGTTTTATTCTGCTTGTTAAATTTAAGGTGTTTTTTTAAATTCTGGGATCTTCTTCCATTAAAACTCGATAACACTAGTAATCGATCCCTGGATAGTCGTAATTTTATGAGTTTTCGCCCACAGGTGGACTTTAATAGTTTTCAATAAACATAACACCCATTGTTGGTCGCCCCCACCCCAAAAAATTCTAATTCTTTTGCAGAGTTGATTGAATGAATCATGAGCAAGTTTTATCTCTTATCTTTTAAAATACTCCTTTAAAAAATCTCCCCCAAGAAAATCTCGATTTGAATAGGGATTTTGTACATGCAGGTGCGCCCGGCGTGAATTTTTCGATCATTTTCGTTTTTATCTTGTTTATATCAAACTGCATTCTTTTCCTTCCTTCAAAGTTTTAATTTGCACAGCGACAAAAGACGATTTTATTTGAATTTTATAGTGCCAATGATCCACCTCTAGTGAAAAAAAATCATTTTCTAGAATTTTAACAAGTACCTGAAGTAGAAAAACATGACTCCAATCAAAACTTATAGATTTCCCACATAATCATTCGTGCATCCCACACACATTGAAAATGTGTTGACAAGATTTGTTTTAATATGCTAATCTGTGTTAGTAATAAACTGCTATTTTATCACAAGGGGAAATGCTCTTTGTTACCTTCATTCCATTCTTGAACGATAATTACCCTCTTGACTCGTTTAATGGGTCCATGAAAACGAGTTGGTCGTAAGTTACCTTGAAATCCAGCAGGAGATCTTACAAAAATCACATTTATCTCGTTTACATTTTCTTTGTAATGCATAATCGGCAGGCTTGCTACATAAAAATCTATATAATATACATACAAATTTGTTAAGCACAAGATTCTTATGTAATTTTCATTGTTTTAACAGATTGAAAGGAATAAGAAAAATGGTAAGGAACACACAAATTTATTTTAAAAAAGGAGCATCCTGATTACACTCTGCCGACTAAAGAGTTACTCAAAGAAAATGGTAATGCATGTGAAACCTCCCAAAACAACAGAACCAAATCATGCTTTATGAGGAGGTCGGTTTTATATACCACTCAACATGGGAATACATTTAATAGCGGTTTATGTTTTTGTGGCAAAAAACGGTTTCGTATGATGATAATAGTCCTCACGTCGTCATGTCATGAGGGATGACTAGTTTTTTCCTTAAGTTTATGGTAAATGTAGGATTTGTGAGGGGAGGCTCGTCTGATAATCAAAAAATATAATATTGGTTGATTGCTGTGAAGATTTTGACAATGTGGTCAAGTGAAGAAGGAATGTTTTTGCTTGAAATGATCAAACAGAAAAGGTCGCCAATGCTCTTTTGGCCAAATGAAAACTTGAACCTTCGAGGGTTCTCGATGCGAGGACGGCAAGCGTTGTGCGTTCTATTTTGAAGACGTTCATTTCGTTGGTTTCTTCCGATGATTATTAGAAAATCATGAATTCATGTGCATCAGTTATCTGATGCCTTAATTATAATATTTATAAGCTTGGATGAACGATTTCATGTTACAAATGCATGCACATCCTTTGACATCCTTTCTTTTATTAGGATTTGTAAAGGAGAACATTCAACATACAAATAAGAGAAGATTTTTTTTGCAGCACATGCTGAAGTAACCAGCGCGGTAGTACACACTCCCAAAGTAGCGAAAGCCTTGAGCAGCACTACAATAGTGCAACATGGAGCACAGTGCAATAGTGCAACTCGAAGCACTACAATAGTACAACACGAAGCACTACGATAGTGCAACACGAAGCACTACGATAGTGCAACACGAAGCACTAC
>VICI01003150.1:0-14106 GCA_019593645.1 Akabosia matsudoensis | reverse complement strand
ATTATCACGATCACAAAATGAAGTCAAGTAGTAAAACTATGAACAAGAAAACGTTTTAGGGCAAACATTTTGTGTTATATGGTACAAACTTATGATAAGGATAAAGATAAGAAACTTTCTTTCAACCAAATCTGCATTGACCATTTGTGGGCAACGGAAATAGATATCAGATTTAAACTGATGAGTTAACTTGCATTGCCAAATCTAAAGATGTAGGTAGAACTATTCATATATGCATAATGGCAATAATAAACGAAAGTGGTCGCAATCAAATGGAGCAGATTTAGATGGGGAATATTATGCTCATGAAGTTGTACCGATTGTAGAATAATAATTGGAAACAGTGAACACACTTCCCAGTTGGGCTTAAAAATTTAATTGGCTACTGAAGAACTACTATTGTCTATTGAAAATAATTGAATTGGGAAATTAACAATTATAAATTATTAAAAGTGAAACTTACGATAAGCGTGTACTGGGTGAACCAGTATTGAAAATGAAAGAAAAAATCCAGTATCTTGAGCTGCTCACATGAAGACTAATCAAATCGATTTAGCAATTTTCTATGGCTGAAACAGCAACAAAAAAATCAGTTAGTGTAACAAAACTGAAATCAACATATGCATTGATTTTTGTACTTTCTTTTATCCGATAGATTTAGACATTTTCGTTTACTGCACTTGCTTTAAGTTAACTATCGGTACTTTCGTATTCGTAGAGTCAAAAACTTTAATAAGACAAGACAACGAATGACTGATAAACTCAGTTTATTACATTTTCGCTACTTACCTCAATTGGTCCATACACTTGTTGAAATTCTCGTAGACTTTAATGAACACAAAGGTGAGATCATGATTTAAATGGATGTGTATCAACAGTGTTGTTAAATGCTACGTTTTATAGGACCTTCCGAAAAAAAATTAGCACGTCCGACCGAAATACGCAAACAGTAGTACTGGTAAATGGCACTCAAATTCAATGCAAGAGTCAACAAAAACATACACGTTTTTCATGGGGAATACAGATAGAAACAAACAAAAAATTGGGACAGACCAGCATGGATGGTCTGTACTGGGTTTATTATGGGAGAACAGCTGTCCTTTCGGCATCTACAATATCAGGAGAAAGTCGTCATCGGTACTTCAGCAGTTGTTCGACATACAAGTAAAAATACGTTATCTTATGCATTGCTATGATTTGTAACTATCGTCCTGCAGCATTCCGTCGTCCATTTGCCATAGTAGTCTACATCGCTTATAAAATGATATGACATTATAAAACTAAATACCATCTTCATTACCAACCAACAGTGCAACACAGCTAGCTACTTAATTCCAGTTTTCTGACTAAAGAACTATTACTAGGTAAGAGATTGACAAAGTATAAAGGAACTAACACAAAGTAGTGATTATTTGCATTTTAAAATGCATACATAATTGTTTTCGCAAACTTATGCCGCATTTTGGGTGTCTTGCATTTGACAGCGGCACTAATAGATATAGCGCGTTCTTGTGGAAAAGAGTTGAACTATGCAGAATAGATATGCGTTTACAAGAAAAATCTGAATCTAGTTTTGAACTCAAAAAACTTTTTTTGTAATCCTACGTCCTAAGATTATTTCTTTCAGAGATTGTAGATGGACGTACTAACCAGTTGTGATCAAGACCACTACATCCGTTTTCGTACGGGCCCATCTATATTATTTATTAGTTAATCTATGCGAAAACCCGTACTTTCTTTATTCCTCTCTCTGACTGAGCATTGACTTCTCGGGGAAACCCAAAGTTTTTTCATAGTACTTAGAAGCGTAGACTGCTCATTAAATATACGAAATCAGTGTCAATTATGCTCATGTTTGAATTTAAATTAGCTTCTTAAACACCCACTCCCGAACTTTTCCCAGGGCAGTTTCATCTTGTCTGTTTTCATGCAAAAAACGATACGTACATAAACATCATTGCAAGAAGGGAGGTGATGTTTGGACAAATCAAATTCCAAATACCTACAAATTTTTTTTTTGTAAAATCTAGTTTGAATCTAATTACTCCTACTCTACACTACACCCCTCCTTTGACTCCTACTGAGTTTTAAAAAAGCGTTCGAAAATAAAAGCGATACCGAATTTTGTATGAGGGCGAGAACAAGTGAAACATGCTCCATACTTTGTTGCCCTTTTCCTTTGCAAAAGCCATTATTCATCTCTAATAACTTGCAACTTCATTTTTATTTTTTTACAAGCTTATACCAATGCTGCTAGAAATGGCCACCCATTTTCTATGAAGAATCGTACATAAGTTTTTGCACATATTCCTCATACCTCGTGACATATAGTGATTTGTTTTCGTAAAAATGACTCATTCTTCGTGTTCATATTTTGTCTGCCAAAACCCTGACCACGGCATTCTGTTCAATCCTACTCCACAACTTCGGCCAAATACCTCATGCTATGAATATTTATTACAAACCATGAGTAGTGTACTTCAATAATAAAATAATAACAATAATAAAACCTTCGCTGCCCAAAGGGCAAATGAATATTGGAGACCAGAGACAATTTTTTTTTCTTTGTCTGAATACACCACTCTACCGGAAAGTCATTCCGTCAAGCTGATGCTAAATGTTTTTTTCAGAGGAGTAAACTACGAAGAAAAAATCGTACATTAGGCATTTCCTCATTAAAAAGTATTTTATGCACTTTTTCCCTACATGATGTATTGCATAAATATTGTATACACTACCAGAAGAAAGAACCTGCACATACACATATATTATTATATAGCCCAATGATTTGAATACCAGACTTCAGCTATATAAAAAATTCTCATCATTTCAGGAGCTCAAATTTTGTCAGTCCGAGTAGTAAAGTAAAAAGAAATTCACTGCTAAAATAAGCAAAGAGCAGTGGCCCATAGCCATCATGATATCAGTAATACATGAAAGCATGCTACAAAATACGTGAAATGTATGTTACACATTTCTCTTCACTACTTACCATTGCTTAAAAATACAGCCCTAAAATATGTTCTACTTGTTTTTCTCGTATGATATGTATTACGAAAAAACGATGGGCATAATGTGAAGCGCTTAACTATCTCCTGTCTTGTTGCACTAAAGCTGAAAGACATTTGGAGCAGTACCAAAACTACTAAACGAAAAAAACGATGTGCTCATATGAGGAAAAAAACACAAGTGTAACTTTTACGGAGGAACAACTTGATAACAAAAACGGATTGTCCTGTGCATGTTTTTAGTACACAACAGACGGATATACTAAACTTCGTCATTATAGTATCAGCGTTTCCTTCTGTCTTATGCGGTATCTCAACATTTTTTTTCTTCTTCCAAGTCATCTGCTGCTTGTTAATGTACTTTCGACTGTCTGCTCTGGAGCATTGGAACATTTTTTGCCTCTGGAACAAATGTGCGTTTGGAAGGTAGATTAAAAAGTAAGCTGAGAAGTATATTATATAAAAATTTTGTGAAATAGAATAGATTTTAAGTTATACAACTTTAAGTGCCTCTTATAAGGGAACGGTGGGCGAGTTCTAAGTGGGTTGTCAATGCTTAAAATAAGTTTGTTTCAAGGGTAGGTAGACTAAACTGAAGGTTTATTTACAGTTTAAAAAATACCTAGTTGAAAAAAACAAACGATTCATCGCACTGAAATACAAAGTTATTAGATTAGAGTAGCTGTCAATACGACAAATCCGCATAATTTTTATCACATGTGTAGGTATATGATTTTGCGTCGCGAATTAATAAAATGTCATTTGTTCTGTCTGACGACTAAAGTGTGGATTAAATTTAATTAGTTAAAGAGTGGCAATGAGAAAACACTTGGTAAGATTTTTCATGTGAGTCATTCGTGATTGTGACTGTGGCAGTTTGCCATGATCAGCACATGAACAATGACACATGATGGTTTTTTTTTTTGAAACACATGACACTTGGATGTAAATTATGAACTTGGGAAATTTTGAATTTTCGATTACAAAACATGAACATAGTATTCAAAATGCTTTAAGCAATACGAGATCATTTTTATACTGATAATGAAACGAAAATTTTATAAATAAGAATATCTTGAGTTTTCGAAGATGTACAATTTGGAACAATGCATAGGGAACGGGATTAGGCATCGGGAAACGGTTCCCTTCAACCTTGACACTTCCCAATTTTTGGGCAATTGATACTTCGTTCAGTTATAGTTCTACTTGAAATACTTAATGAACAAAATACAAGAACACTTGATTTTCCCACTACACATAAATCAATGATTTCATGTGAATCTGCAGTTTATATTTTAAATTGCGTAATTTCATGTATTTTAATGTAATACTCTTGTTTTGTTCTCAGGAAAATAATTGGACATCTTACTAACGTTTTGGATTTGAAACAGTCCACTTCAAATTCAACGCTACGCTGCCATTTGTTTTGGTTGATTCCGAGCATTTGTTTTCATTGATTTGTGCGGGGCGCCGGCGTCTGTGACTATTATCTCACTTCACCGGGAGTTGAAGTACAACGGAGTGAATGTAACGTCTCAAGTAATTGTTTCGTTTGATAAGAAATCACGTTCTTTCAAATTAACTGTAAACTGTGGAAGGGCTGTGTATGGTTTTTCAGCAAATAACCGTTCCAATCCTTGTTGCCTTTTGGTGTTCAACCAGCGAATCTTTCGGTCAATACTCGTCTGTGATTTGAGTAGTTAATTCTAGTTCGTACTACTTTTCTACTAGAATTGTTTTCTCGTTGTCAACTTCGTCTCAATTTAAAAAGACAAGATGAGCATTCAACCTCCAACAGGTAAGATTCAAAAGTAATACATTTACCTTCATTTGCACAATACGTAGAAAGATTTTTTATGTGAAGCTAGTGATTTACGCTCTGATGTAAAGGTTGTTAACACACTGGTAACTGTTACATGATTCATGCACTAATTTGGTTGGATTGCATTTGAGTCTGCTATCAGAGACGTCAAATAATTCTCTTGTCGATGAGGACAATATTATTCAAAGTTCTTAGTTAGCCATGGACATTCTACAACTTTCCGTTTCCACCTTTTTTTCGGTTTCCATCTCTCATCATCGAAAATGCGCAGTAAACTTCTGCATTACCCTATTGACTATCGTTCGTATTTGCAATTAAAGCACATCGTATTTTTAAAGCTCATTTTAAGTGAAAGAATCAACTCTGCGTGCGTTTCATTCAACTAGCTGAGGTTCTTCAACGAAGCACCATTTCTTCATATTCATAACATTGCGTTTTTTGTATTGATTACGATCCATAAATCTATTTGTTATATTTGTATGGTATGGTTGCGGTTTTGACAGGTTATAGTTAGTACCTTTTTTCATTGCGCCAAGGGCGAAACTGTCATATTATGATAGTTCAGTACAAACGTAAATTTTGTCCTGAGTAATAGTGTGCAGCGATCTCTATTTCATACGCTTTGGAATATTGAATACGGCGGAAACTTTTAGACTGTACATTGTAGGTGGTAGCAGATTTTGTATCTGCCAAGAAGTTTCAATCAGCGAACTTAGTAGTTTACAAAAGCTTTTTATGAGCTCAATAGATGGTAGCAATAATCTCATGTCAACAATGTAAACTGCCAGCTTCACCGACCATATTTTGATGTACTATTTTGGTAGCTCATGGTATATCATTTTTAGTACATTAGATACAAACGGCAACTAAGAATTAGTAGATAGCCCAAATTACGTCACGGTTCACATACAACATATTATTGACATGCCCAAGCACGTTTCAACGGTCATTAGCTCATGAATGATTTTTTTTCACTTCAAGCAGGGCACAAGGAAGCTAACAAAAGCATGCTCGAAACGAAGTATCTACATATTGTATTTTGTCGCCACTGTGTTTTCTATTTATACGAGCTATTAACTGAAATATTTAAAATGAAAGAAATCAATATGATTCATTCATTGCAGTTACGAAAAAAACTCAAATGACAGGGCAAATAAACATGATTGTTTGATTTCATGTGTTATGAATGATTAATACATTTGCCAATGTTTACCTGCTTCACTGCATCAAATACCTACCTAAATAATTATCCGGTTTGGTTTGAAAATCGGCTTTATTTTTCTATTTTTATGAGCTTTAAACTTCAATCAAAACAAATCTCCAGATACAACTTGATAAAAGATTTTATCATTCTGTAAGATGTAATATACAGGAATACAAAATCCACCTGTTTATTCAGTGCTTTCTGTAGTAGACTCACTGAATGTGCTTTAATCTCAATAATGGTTCTTTTGCTTTACCATTCTTGTCTTACTCTTTGATGTTCAATATTTGATCTGTCTGGTATGAAGAAAAGACGGAACATCACAAGAGAAAACCAGATAATACAGAGACTAGAGAGGTGCTGTTGCTGCTGAGAATAAATGATTCACCGTTATGTTTTCGTACTCCTACTTTTGTTGTGGGTATGTCTTAGCAAATAGCTAGGCATAAATTTGAAACTGCTTAAGGCAAAAACTCATGAAAAGATTTTTTCCTTTCATAATAATAGCAAGCATTGGCCACAAGCAATTTTACTTTTATAGGGCTTCTGTGATTCAAAATTAAATGCACTCTACTCTCGACAGCATAAAAAGGATACTTTGTCAATCAACTTACGTACCTATCAATACGTTTTAAGTTTCTCAGGAGGGTAAACTGTAACTAAGGTTTGTTTAATGCAGACAGAACGGTCGTTGCAAACGATACTTTTCTTATGTGTGTGTATGAATGTTTTTTCATTAGTACCTGTCGTAAGTTAACTTTTTCATAGTACTTAATATTTTGCATGAACTTCGTATTACATTTTTGTGTCATCTGGTAAAGATGAAACGGTTTTAGAATTTTTGTAAACATTTGCATGCCTCTTCTTGTGTACAACGAGGTTTTGCGCAACTGTTACGATTTTTCAGTTTGCAGCAGCAAGTCAGGTGCCAAGTCTATGTTTATCTGGGTATTAAACATCACCACGTTGTTCATATGCAATTTTTAGTTTTTTTCATGATTGCATACATATTCTGGTTGGGAATGTGCATTAATACAGGCAGAGCTACGTTACCTCATAAATAAATGCTCGACTTAGGTACATGGCTGAATACATGTATTCAATATTTTTCACCATTAGCAGACTACCTGTTGAAAGATAATAAACCACGGACGTGATGCTACTTAACTGTTCGTGAACAGTCATGTTAATCCTTTTTATAGCGAAAAATGTTGCAGCACGGTATAACTTCATCTCTCAGGAATCACAATGCGTTACATTTTATTATCTTTCTTGTACATTTTCAAAGAAAGAGAGTGAAGGGACGAGCTTCATTCTTGCAATTACATCTTAAAATGGAATTTATTTTGGTTTTGAAAACGCATTACTTGTAAGTTCGGTGTGCACCGTACATGGCTCATGAAGAAACGAAAATTGCCACAAAAACGGCGATTTTTGCGATCTGAAAGTATGAAAGAAATTTAGGTTGCGATAGAGTGCTTTGCTGTCAGAGAATGTCCCTGATTTCATTGTTGTAGAACAGGCTGGGTTCTGCTGTCACTATTATGTGTACTGAATCTTAAGCATATTTTTTATATGAAAAGTAAAAAAGTAGGACGGCAGGAGACACAATTTGTTTTTCAATATTTTTAGAGAAATCTTTGCAAGAATGGTCACAAATCGAAAGTTTTATGTGTCGACGACGTGATTTTTGCAAGCCATAAGTGTGCCTGCATTTTGTGAATTGCTAAGTGTATTGTGAGGAATGTGGTTCAATATTCGGAGTTTGTAAACATACTCAGAACACTGTCGGTCGAAAGCGTGATGTTATCTATATAATAGATATGGACATGACGTATTGTATTATTGATTTTCAGGGCTTAAGCTAGATAGCTGAAAGGTTAACGAACAAGTTGTCAATAAGGCTGTCTGATTATTAATTAGGATACTTATACCGCTTAGCAAAATCTGGAACCAGTGAATGAGTTTAAAAAGACTGTAACAGCGTTGGTGCGCTTTGTGATCGTTATCATTAATCAGCATTGTGTATTCATATTCCTACTTCTATTAAACCGTTATGCGTTAGGTTTGCGGCAACAACACTGTTTGTGTAGTAGCTTGTGAAGTGTCTTGCAATGTGACATGAAAATGTGTTTGGATTAACAATTTCGTCTTCCATTGCTTAGACTAGTAATCAATTAGTTCGCAAAGGATGGGACTTTGTTCACACTCCCAGATATTTTCGGCCGTCATCTTTCTTCGGAAAGCTGACATCATGCTGAAATTGCCAATCACCATGAACTCGGTGGTCATCAATACCATCCAAAAGGATTCAGTTTCTTTGCAATCATTCTTGAAGTAATATCATCCCGTAAAAGCTAAAGTTTCACCATTAATATAACTATATGAAATACTCTCTTCTTATGACAAAAGCTAAACTCACATTATATGTGTCAACATCAGCAGCTTAAGAACTGAGCTTTTATGGGCCAGAAGAACGTTTCATGGTTGATGGTGGATAATCATGTATGGCTGTAAGGTGAAAAACACATCAACAGCTAATTGAAACATGTCGTTTGTCTGAGGTAGGAGTTGTATGATAAAGGGAAAACTGATAAAATAAGATACGCGAGTATTAAAACCAAAAATTTGGTTATTCAATGCGAGACTGTCAAACAAATGTCCACGATAATAACAAAGCAGTAATCATTTTTTTGTGTTTCGTTGTTGCTTTGATTGAAAAGTTGTATGTGATGTCATTGCAGTAATGCGAGCACGCACCTTGCAGAGGTATTCTTACCTTAACTTTGAAGGTAGATGCCGTGCACGACCTGTTGAGAAGTAATATAGGTATGCACACGGGTTTTAATCAATTCAAAATGTGCTAAGACACGATGTTTGAAAGTGAGTTTTTACAAAAATAATGTAGACAACACGTTATGAATGTGACATTTTGTTAATGTGCTGGTGCACATGGCAGTTTCCGTGTCGTGAGGGTTGTGTGAAGTTTACAAGAAGAGGCTCTTCTTGTAACATTATTTTTGATCTGGGGTTTGCGGGTGCATTTCTGAGTGAAAAATGAGCAAAAATGTTGCTTCCAGTGGAGGGTTAGATGAACTTGTAGAGAAACTGAGCTCCCACGAGGACACCATGAACAACAACAGCAACAACGAAAGGCTAATGATGATGGAGGATGAGAGCAATAGTAGACGGGGTAGCGTTGGAAAATCAGAGTCAGAATCTCCTACAAAGATGGATGAGTACATGGAAGATCCTTTACCGGATTTGGTTGGCAACCTGAAGATTATGGAAGAGCCCGAGCCGGATTTAACTGTTTTTGATCAAGAGTTTGTTTTGGAGGATTTTGAATTTCATATCAGCACTAGTGATGAGGAGGATGATGGAGAGATTGTGGATGTGCACGACGATGATGACGACTCAGGGTCAGATTTAGAGTTCTTTGATGCTACTACAGCCGGCAGTGGTATTGGGGGAGGAAATAGTATTACTGGTAGAGGATCAACGGATTTGGCTGATGGGTCGTTAGTTCCAGAAACGGAAAACGTATCCGTAGACTTTGTCGATCAACAGCCTAGCTTCAGTATTAATAATTGCGACCAAATTCCTAGTTCTAGTGGAATCGTTGGAGGTGCCTCCAGTAAATTCACTGATGTGAAAAATGCCGCGAAAAAAGTGGCTACAAGAGTGAGAATAATGGTTGGTAAAGGAAAAGGCGCTGCAAGACAAGTTAGGGTAATTTATCACAACCTTGATAAGCCATATGTGGCAAGGGTTAGTCCGGCACAGCATTTCAAAAACTTTTTAACCTTGGGAGAATCCAATGAATCAGGAGACACGGAAAAAGGTGGAAATGTGAATTGCACTTCATTCATAGGATAGTAGCTTATTTGTGTGCAAGAGTAAATTTGACTTAATTATGTAGATCTTCCAGAACTAAATAAGCATTTTTCGTTCCTCATAGATTTGAATACCAACCCAACTAGCCGAATGAGTCAGTCCAACTCAATAACCAGCGAACTTGGCTCACCGATTGATCCCAACATGACGGCCGAAGAGTTGCAAGCAGCCAGAGCGGAATGGCAAGGCGAACTTACTCAAGTGGAGGATGAAATAACAACATTGCGACAAGTTAGTAACCCTTTCTTTCCCTAAGTAAATTGAAAATTTACCGAGAAAATTGCTTGGCTCGTTTGCTTGCGTGTTGCTCATGTGCAAGCTAGAGAACATAATGAAATATAGCTAGTCAATGCTGTTTTAAAGTTGATTTCGTTCTTTCTGTCCGTTTAGGTGCTGAACTCGAAAATGAGGAGGGCCCATGAGCTCAAAAAGAAGTTGGGAATCACCGCATGGTCAGAATTAACAACTGACATGGGCCAAGGAATAAAAAATGTCCGGGAATCTGGCGCGTAAGTACTTTCCTTATATAACTCAATTTAAGTACCTAATTTACACTTCTTCAAACTCCTTCACGGTCACGTCATGATAGTGTACACTTTCTTCAATTGACGTCACCTTCCACGTATTGAAAATGTATGTTTTAAAGAAAACATTAAATGCTTTGTTACTCGTAAGGAAAAACAGCTTTTTGAAATATAAGTAATCAGTCTTCCATGAGCTGATCGAAATGTCAAGTTCCTTTTTGTCCTCAGTTAAACGTATTTTTTGTGATCTTTCTCTATTGCTGAATCTCATATAAATGGGTGATATTTGCGTAGGTTTTATCCAGTTCAATAATATCACACCCGGGCAAAAAACCGTTCTATTAATAGAAAATTCCCTCTTGAAAGCTTTACTGGGAAATCATTCTACCAGACTGGATTAAAGCTTGTAGCATAATATAGTTATGCATCTATGTATTGTTATTGTTAATTTAGTTCTTATAACCTTTTAAGTAATTTTAATTTTCAACACTTATTAGCATCTTGTTAAATCTTTTGTTTCACATATTTTTTTTCTCTTTTTTCTATGAAACCATTTTGATCGGATGCTGGCACGTTTAAATTAAATTATATGGAATGGGGCCTACAAACATATTATTTGCCTGACGCTTATTTGTCTCTGTCGTAAAACATTTTTGCACGTGTCGTAAAAAAGGGTTCAGAAAATTGAGGAGACTTTAGGGACTGTCACTACTGCGGTCACGAGTGCGCCTTTGTAAGTCCATCTTTTTAATTTCATCTTTTTAAGTTCTAACTCCTAAATTATATACATATATGATTTCTATTGTGTTTTTAGTTTGGTAAATTACATTTATGAATGCACATATATTTTTATGCCATACTCCACACACATTTTGATCTTTTTTTAAGTGTGAAGGCTTTAGCGATTGTTTTTACGGCGTGTCTGTTTTTGTAACGTATTGGAGTGCGAAAGTGTTAATACAATTACTGGTCACTTCGTAATAGACTTTACTCGAGGACGAGAAATTCTTCGTCTCATTCTTGAGTGACTTGTACTTATGACTTATGTAATACTATTTCATTCGATTCATTCAGTTTGTGTTTCTACCACACACACGGGTCGAAAGTCGAGCACATCCTACCTCCCGTTGTCTTTGCATATTAAAGCGGCGGCACTGTTGGAACTCAGAATCCCAGTCTCAGCACAAACAGATGCTATGTGTTGATGACAATGCCCGAATGATTGTTTCCAAAAAAAAACTAGGAGTGCTCCATCATCTCATGTTTTTGTATGGCTTCTTTTTGCGAGATAATTCTTTCTTTTTTTCTTTTATGGACAATGACAGCTGCTTCTACTTTACGTTGCGTTCAAAGTTGATACTGTATGTGGCGGTCGCTAATCTGATTGATCTTGTTGGGAACCAGTATGCCTGCGTTTTATTTAGTACATAGTCGGCACAAATACTGTTCTATTTAATGATCATTTGTCCCAGATAGTGCTTGTTTATCATTTTTAGAATTGCACTGGAACATAGAAGGAGAGAGGAGAAAAGACATGTCGGATTTTAAAAAGCGAAGGAATTTTCCTTCATTTCTATCGCTTTCCCTTCCCTCGTTTATCCCTTTAAACGGAGTTTTATATAGATGGATGAGAATGAGCTCCTCGTTTTTTCCAATTTTGATCTATCTTCATTTCTGTCAGAAGTAACGGCAAGCAGAGGAGAAAGTCACATATGTGACTCAGTTCATTTTTAGGCTTACCTATAGAAAATGATGGACAGGAAAGAAAGGAATTTGAGAATGATTGGAAACTAAAACTTTTTTCATTATGGATTTTCTGCTTAGAAATGAGCTATAGTGTATGGTAGAAATATGTACAACATCCAGACAAGTGCAGAGCAGACTTTAGCTAATAGTGTAATTTAATAGTAGTAAATTGTTTTGGTTTGTGTATAGCATTTTTATAGATTTACTCGAAAAATAGATGCTGGCAACATAAGTATATCGCAAGTCTTGTGAGGACATTAAAGAAAAGAAAACGTTCTGTCTACAACTTAATTGAATGCTTGAAGTAAAGACCAAAATACCTAGTAAGCTTAGAGCACGTATGGAAAAAGACCATAAAAAGAGATTGAAACCCAAAACAAGGTTGTTATTACGCTTTTAGATGTTTAGTATGTTTACCTACTATTTTTATGAGCTTTGTCGGGAAATAAATTTTCCCGTAACTTGTTTGGAATCTGAATACAGTCCTGTTGATCATGCTGTAGATGTGTATCAGTTCTTTCGTGACAACTTTCTCCATTACATTGGTCATTTCCATCACCCGCATATTCTACTTTCCGCGTGTGTTAAAGTGTTAAACTAGCAATCCGTAGAAGACCTAAGATGCTAAAATTTTGACCATTCCTTGTGTACATATAAAGGTAGAGATAGAGGAAGTTTCAACGGAATAGACATAACGTCCTCGCCAAGAGTTCCAATTATGACACACAAAGCAAATGAATAAAATTCATGATGATGAAAGGAAAAGGGAAAAACGAAAGCGAGGATGACTGACTAGGACGTTGTTGATGGAAAATGTTGAGAATAATGATAAAATTCTATTAACCTTGGCATGTGCCAGTGTTAATTTTATACTACCCATGTCGACCAAAAAGCGGTGAAAGTGCTATACAAAGTTTCTAAGAAGTTCTATTTTTCTTACACTAACTAACTCCACTACAGAGCAGATGGTCGTTCTCTATCTCATTTTAAGACTCATTCTTTGTGTGAGCACCACAAAACGTTCCGAAACCATCAAGTATCAATTTTGTCATATGATGTCTGTAATAGGATCCCGTCCAGTAAGCGTAGACTTTTTGCAGGTACAATATCGCAAAGAACATGTTAATTAGAAGATTCAGAATTGAATGGCGCCACTCAAAGAAGCTTAAAAAGTACAAGTAATTGTATTTTGCGATGCTGTTCTTAACTTGACGATTGACACGTGTGGAAAATGCAATTCATGTATGTACTCACAATTGACCATCAATAACGCTTCCGATAGTCCTTCACGTACAACGTATCTCTACAGACAGGGTTAGGTAGAACATAAAGAACTTTAATTCTTGGCCCTCAAAGTGTTGGAAATCAAGGACATTTCTATATTTTTATTGGAACACAACGTATTAAATATAGGTGTGTAATTAGGAAGGAAAATTGTTCAAATGCGTAATTCTATGTTCGGTGGCATTTTTTGTGTGTAGTTGTAAGGCAAAGAGGCTAAAAGTTCAGACGCGAAAAGGAAAAAACGTTGAAAATCGATAGTGACATTGGCAGTGCACACTAGTGCAGAAAGTTCCGGAGGAAAAGCTAAGAAATGTTGTTGTCATTGTTAGCGGGAAAGCGGTGGGTCCTTTCCCAAATAGTATATCAGACTGTCTGACCGTCGATCCAACTGAAGAAAATAATGATGATGAAGAAGAATAATTTAACTTGTCATAGACGTTCCAGTGACGTCTACAAAGTAGCTGTCCCTGTTAGAAGTAATCTTGCATGTATTGTCGAAAGCAACTTTTCATTCAATTCCATGAATAAGAAAGACGTTTTACCCCTTCCTTTAAAATGGCAATGCTATGAAATGGTACACATTCGGCACAAGAAAAATATGTAGACGAATATTCACAGGAG
>VICI01003149.1:0-14108 GCA_019593645.1 Akabosia matsudoensis | reverse complement strand
CTCGAGCTGAGCCACGCTGTCAAAAATAATAAAAGGAAAGGGGTGTTTTAGGATTTGTGGATGCCATCTAGCACGTACCAGATGGCCAATAGGTTACACAATGTTTTTCTTCAGATACATTGAATACGATACATTGATTACTATACATGGTCCTAGATTCTTTTCACTCCAGTATGAATTAATTAACAAAATAATAAATCAATTCAGTCTGCATCCATTACTTTTAATTAAATCCTGCAAACGCTGTGTCGGTTTTTGCATGCACATACTTTTTACACATGCTAGTATAGTCAACCTATATTTTCCAAAGCAGATGGTCGTATTTCCCTCAGCATGTAATCGATTTCCAATTTATTTTTTCGACTATTTACTAATTCATGCAATGTCACGACTATTTGACATCAATCATTACAAGAATCTCTTTAGGATCTATTTGAAGTAGTAGGTTTTGCCATTAAAAATCTACCAAAGCATTTTCCAGCAAATGAGCGTTGAATGTTGTATAGAATTCTAGTATTATGATTACTCATGTTTATTTCCATATTTGGGTGTATATTTTCTTGTGTGTTTTTTCGCGTCTACACACGAAGTGACAAGAGATGTACACTTGACACCGCAGGGCAGTCCCCATAATAAAACATTTGAACATATGCATATACTACTCCACACTCATTCAAAACATCAAATATGAAGGCTAAGTTGTGATTACTTCCAGAGGGTTGATTACAGGTTACACCTTAGGAGGAAGTAAATATTTTAGCGCATGATGCCTACACAACAGAGCAGGCCCTTATGAACTCACTTTACAAACTCGACACACTGCAATGTGTTAACTAAAAGGTGAGCGAACGTTTTACATAAAACAAGTCGTAAATTGGCTAAGACAAACTGCCTACCATGTAAGACCAAGAATATTGATGTTTCCCGTGGTGCTTGCACAACAGCTCTCAGACTGACTAGACGTCATCAGTGGCTTGAAGCGTATACGGTATGAAATAATCGTTATGCCTTTCACTAAATAGAGCTGTGTGATAACACGATAATGTTCTCAAAAGGATCAAGATGATCTTGGTTTTCGACAAGAAAAAAAAATCTTAAATGGTAAAGCCCCTCTTAAGACCAGATAAAACATGCCTAAGGTAAGAATCTCGGTAGATTTGTGTGATATGGACTTGTGCGTAGGACGTTTGATGAGGATACCGGCAGATCAGTATGAATGTGCTATGTTGTACGACCGAGAATATTGAAATAACAAAAAGTTGTGGTTTGAGGCAACCGAAAAGGGGAAGGGAACTTACATGTGCGTAGAGAACGCTTCTGCTGTGAACGCAAAGTGCCATAAAGTGTGCACATCCGTTTAGCAGCATTCTAACATTTTGTCTTGTTAATGTGATTGTTTTTTCGATGATACTTTACTGTTTCTGGCAGGAAATGAAGTAAACTTGGCATAATAGCTCTTTTGCTCGCTGTCCCGGGCCCTTGTGTCTCTGGTAAGTAGTCAACGGAAAATCTTGTTATGTGTGAGCAACACACCCTACAACACCTGCCGATTTATAACGATAGACATTTTTGTAGGTTCAGTTGTACACGCTTGTTTGTGTTCAAAAATTAGATGTACGCTATAAAGATGTTACTCGGCAGACATACCCTTGTCAAACAGAACGATTTTTACTCACTTCCTTTATGTACTTGTGAAACGCGTGTTATGCAAAAAAAAAATTGAAGACAAAAAAACCCTAAACCGTTTGTGTAGGTTTGCACAGTATTCCTCTGTTCCTTCTCTGGAAACAATGTTTTTCGTGGGTAAACCATTTCAAACTGGTTCATCAATTTTCATGCCCCATTCTATGGGCTAAGTGTTCTATCCAGGGAATTTTTTAAAAATAAAAAAGTGTTTATTATTATTTTAAAGATGAAGTTAATGGGCTATTATAGATGTAAATGTTTTGGTTGCACGAACGTAAAGTGGAAATATGCTATTCACCGTTATGCAAACATGGTAGGATTGAATTATCTGCAGAAAAATTTCCGTTTTCTTGAACGTACCCAAACTCTTATCTTTTTTTACTGGTTCCTCTCTTAAATTCAAAGAAAGTTATACGTAGATAAGCTTGGGTAAACTGATCTTCTATTTCTTTTCAGAATTAAAGGAAGGAATTCTTTTAATACAAGCGAATGAAGGTTTTTTTTGTTTACAATTCAGGCAGAGCATGACTCCTCTTGGGATGAAAGACGGCGTGTGTGTCTGCTCCAGGATAATCGAACTGCCTACATTTCACATTCTTACACCTGTGGCCTCTATCCAGGATAATGTAAATATGCTATCAATCACAAGTGTAAATAAAGCTACCTTGTGGAATGTTGGTCAAACCTGTGATATGTTATCTCCCACAAAAGACTAAAAATCCTACTGCGTTTCTTGAGACTCAATTTCGGTCTTGTTCAAGTTTATACCGGCAACCGTTGAAGATCTTCCGTAAATACATGGGGGGAGTTCTTGGGAACCGAGCATATCCTTTCGCAGCGATTAAACACGCTTAACTTGAGCAGTAGTACATAACATAAATTCTACTCGTTCATCATTTTGCAAGAAGGATCGTTCAGGAGGAAATGAGATGATAGCCATGTAAAATGAATTGGTTGGTTGGTAAATGCAATGAGTATTTGATTTAAAAAATCATGGAACGTATATCTACGGTAAATATTAAATATATACAAAACTTGTGACCAAGCGCCAGGCAGAGAAAAATCTTAATCAAGCTTACCTGAGAGGTAACCAGCCAGCACGTTACCATTCCTATGATATAGCTCACCATCATTCCTTGGGGTGACGTGATACAGGTTTTCCACTTGCACCGAGCTGGAGCACGCATTTTTTCCTTTGTTTTGTTTGAACTGAGCACTTTAAAAATATTCATATACACTACAATACTATATTTCGGCGAGTAATCTTGCTGTCGTCAACATTTTCCTTTATATTTTAAAATATGACATGCTTGTCCTCCAAGAGACAGGTAAGAACTCTGACGAACTGCCGGAAGCGTCAAAATCTGACCTAAAAACAATTAAATTACATAAAAATTGTGTACTTTCCAGAAAGACATGATGTATTATGAAATGGAAATAGTTTGTTTGCATAGTTTTCCAACAAATTTCTTCAAGAATAATTACATTTTCTAGATTCTCTAGCATTTATGAACATACTCGTCAACTCGGATAAATCAAGCAAGAGACAAACTTGGATGCATTTTATTTCAGCCGAATGTGCAATTGGAAAAGTGCAGGAGTAACTCAGTCTAAGGAAAAATGCTGAAACACATTTTTCCTTTTCCTTGACAAATTGGCACAGTGAATGCATTCTGCCTGCACACATATTAAATAATATTTTTATCTATTGGCCGTATCAAGTACAAGTGTTCCTTTTGTGGCACCACTCCACGGCTATAACAAACTGAATTACAGAAAACTTTCTCTTCTTCCCCTACGTACACGCAATATAACAATTTTTGGTGTGCAAACATTCCATCGACGGGGTTTTTTATCCTTAACAAATCACCTCACATTAGGTTAGGAGTAAGCGTATAACCATAATTTATTTACGTTAGGGTTAGATAGCTTTATACGTTACGTTACGTTTATATATGCTACCTTAGCACATTTACAAAAAAAATGCAGTTGTGCTACTTTCTCCCATATTGACTAACAAAGTCACATAAAAAATATACAATTGCTTTGAACGTATCTCTACCAATGCAACGTGTCTATCTCGTCTGAGTCCTTTACTGAAGCTAAAGGGAAAATGGCATGATATGAAGTAAATAAACTTTCCGCTCCAGACAAAAGCTACAAGTAATGATTAAGGCTATATACAGAGTCTGTATTCTGCCAGAGAGAGATGAAATAAGCATCACCACCATAAACACACTACTTTCTAGGTCGACGATGAGAGTGCAATAAAGGAAAATGAAAAAATGAAAGGTAGGGAAAAATATATTAAAAGTGCAGAAGCTGACGGAAAAACAATTCTCTTACGATTATCATTTTTTTTCTCCTGATGAAACCAGGTCTCATCTTCTCTCTCTCTCTGTTTTCATTTCACCGGTCAACTATACAATAAATGGATTGATATCAACAAAATTATCTGTGCATCAGCATCTAAGCTTCCCTTCTCTTGCCCATCGTTTGTCTGTTAGTTTTCTTTTTCAACGTGCAGTTAACGTATGAGTGTGTATTGAATGCAGGCAGTTTTTTTGGGGTATGTTATTGTTCGTCTTTTCTTGGCAGATGAAACCTTTTTGCTGGATTGGCGTCCGCGGCGCCGGCCTCAATCGGGGGGTACTATGCCTGCACATGTACAATGTTACCCGTTCCGGTTCTGCAAAACATTCAACTGGATCTAGATGCGAACATAATGTTAGAAACGGAAGGACGCAGAGACTATATAGCTACATCCCTATCATAAAGGCATTATTCTCGTTCTCTTTAACTCGGTTAGACATGACATGGTAAAAACTTTTATGCTACAAGTTTTGTGTAGTTGTCCCGCTCTGACTCTAATACCGTTTATTGTCCACTCATTTTTTTCCACAGTCTTAAAACACTGCTTATATTACTTTGTCTACCCTGGAAAAACGGAACAGATTCGGGAAAAAACACAAACCCATAAAGTTTGAGGAATCATACATACATACAACAAAAACTGGGCAGATTCATACCGCTTTCATTGTACACTTTCTGTCCTCGGCGAGAAAAAGAATCATGCGACTTTCGCATGAACATGGCTAGCATATTTTTGCAAGGATGGTTAGATGCTCATGCGATGAAAATCCTGTATGTGTACTCACTCGGTGAAGAGCACCTAACTGGAATAAATAATTGGAAGACACAGAAAAAAAGTGAAGGGAAAATCTCGTTTTCCTTTTCACCCTGTAACTCAAATAGAAACCGGTGTAGAGTTACTTTGAAGTTTTGTAACATATGGTCTATGAGATGTAAACAAGCGCATGAAAAATAAAAAAGTATGAATTGCTTAGTTAGTTATCTTGATCTGATTTATTTCTGAACAATTTATTTTCGAAAAACTAGCATAGAAAGATTGTTAAACTGTGGTGTTGTAACTTGTTCTGTACATGGGACAATTTATCATAGAAAAAGATGCTAAAGTACTAAAATGCAGTTTAAATGGAATGCATTGTAGATAGAAAGTCGGACTATTTCTGTGTAGATAGTGCATTCCCAATTTTGTTTTGCCTTTTGCACAATAAACAGAACGTGCTTAAGATCTTCAGCCTTGCAAGAAAATTAGTGGAGATATTTATCTCAAAGCAACTTGAGTTCGGGTTACTTTCATCTATACATCGTGAATAAGAAAAGAGGAGCGGCTAGAATCAAGATTTATATTGCTCGTCTTTTTCTACAAAATAATCCATAGAAATTGCAAAAGAAAAATAAAGTTTTCTCCGAGGTTTTTTTCTCGTTCACATAGGAACAGTGACGACAATAAGATTAAAATGCTTCTTTTTACGTGGTGAGCAATGTAGCAAAAACACTGTTTAACTTGATAGCGCACTTGGTCCCGTTACATGAGCGCTGCAACCGTACGAAACTTTTTACTATCTTTCTTTCGAGGGTGAATCATTTTTAGTAATCTCAATAGGAACATTTGGTAGTAACGACAGTCTCTATAGTAGTAGTAATCGTAGTAATGGCCAGAGTAGTAGAAAAAAAACTACTCGACGGTTGGACGCTAGTCACGCTAGTTGCTATACTACTAGCGCAAAAGTTGTATGCAAAAAAAAAATTACTACGACGATGAGTCAAGCCGAATAGTCAGTTGAGACGACGAGTCACTAGACCAAAATATATGCAATAGTTTCATAGTAACTTTTTTTTTGTTAGTATTACAATTACTACTCAGCATTCCTGTAGTAATACTACAACAAAAAAGTAAAACTATATCTATGAATCTCATCTTTTATGCACATTTTTTCTTCTTCAGCTCCAGCTGAACTTGCACCTTCCAGCTTAACAAGCATTCTGTTCGTGAGCTGAAGAAAAAGTGCAGAAAATTTGTTAGCAGAGGACATAAACTAAAAGTAGGAGAAATGGGGGGACAGTTATAATTGTCAAAGTAAACTATTGCTCCGCAAAAAAGTAGAAGGGGTTGACGATAGATAAAAAAGATAGCCGAAGCAGTTCTAGAATAAGCGAAAAATAACAGAATCCGATGTAACCAGTTCGCGACTATTACATTAAGACTCGTCTTTTCTCTCTTGCAGCCAAAAAACATATATTTTTTTCCCGTAGTTTTCACCAAGTAAAAGTTGCCATTGCACAAGAGACAGGCAATTTGGCGTAATGGTGAAAGATGTAAAATGTACTTATGGACTATATGAATGTTCATGGTTGAAATCAAACGTTTCTTTGCTTCATCTTCGCATACTCATCCTGACTTTTCGACGAATAGCCAAAGAGGCTTTTTTCTCGAACAAGTTTAGGATAAATACTGTCCTTGCCTTTGTGGTACTATGTATATTTTCATTCTGTGGATATTGCTTGGTAAAAGTTTCAGAGATGGGTAGACGAGATTTGGATTCATCGCCAACTAGATGTACAATTTGAACGAGTTTTGTGAACACGAATGGTCCTACACACTGACCTATAACATTCAAGACTTTTATCGATGCAAAAGAGAAAAAATAGTAGTCAATAAGAGTTCGCTCAACGCACGTCTTAGACAAGAATGTTGTCCGGAATGCAATGCTGGTGGTTTTGCTCGTGTGGAGGCAAGTTCATGCACCTTGTTAGTTTCACGGGCGCTGGGCTCGTTTGTTTATTTTATCCCGGGACTTTTCCACTTGGCGTGTACCGTATCTTTCAAATACGATCTTTTCGAGGGTATCAGAGCATACATAACAAGGCATGGCCAGTTAACTTTTATAATTCACTTCCAAAAGAAGAAAAGGTTTGCGAATAAAAGAAACAGAAAAAAAATTGGATGAAATTTATACAGCCGACGACACCCCTGAAACATTCGTCAAAAAATTAGGTCCAGGCAAACAGTTTCGGATGCCTCCAGACAGTAGTCAAGCTTTGCATGTAGCTTAACTGTGCGTTTTACAACCATAATGATTATTGCAAAGTTTGCTTTCTTAAGTTGTCGTTGCGAGGTTTATAATACCTTTTGCGAATTCTAGAGCATTTTGATGTGGTCATTAGTGTGAAATTGTCAAGGCTTTTAGTAGGAATGTCGATTCAAGTATCCCAGAATTTGTGCGATAACACATTAACTTTGAACTAGCTTACATTATGAGTTTTACTCAACGATTTTGCTCCCAACTTCATTTTTAGAAAACGTGATACGCAGTTTTTTATGTTGTATGTACGGCGACGTATTATTATGATTCATATAAGTTGTAAGCAGAGATGTTTACACTGTGGGTTTGTAGTACACAGCCCATTTAATTTTTTATTCAAATTGAATCGTTTGACAAGATAAATTACCCAAACACTTAATAGTTGAAACGCAGACTAGGGCGCACTTGAATACGAGACAGTAGTCAATTTAGATAGCTCGTTTACGCACATTATTCACAGGCATTGAACTAATGGAATGCGTGATTTTGAGTGCAACTAATATCCGTAAACAACAATATTCTGAGCTACAAGATCAAGTAACATTATTGATCCAAAGCCATTTCAGTACTGTTTCCGATTGGATGTAAGTATTTGAAGAAAAAAGGCAAAGTGACCATTCTACTTTCTCATCGTAAGAAAATTAAGTGAAATCGGATCCTGACAGGAGCTCTAGCATGCAACAACCTCAAAAGAGAAAGTGGAGAAAACATAACATCAAAAAGTCACAAGTTGAAACTTGTTAAGTCACATTTTCACTCTCTCAAGAAAATTTTTCTTTTGAGTTTTCACTGAGAAAGGAAAGAAGACGAGCTTTAAAGAAAATCTCTTTCTCCTCATCAGCGTTTTCTTGGGCCTAATGGATTTTGAAAAGTCGAGCACAGTGCGAAAGCCGTACGAAACGGCAAAGCTAGTGAGAGATGATGGACTGTGGTGTTCGTAATGGGTCACAATCACCATTCATAGAATTATATTGGTCATCTCTTAATGAAGTCTTTGTGACATGTTGAGCTTAACTCTGACAAGACGAGCGCTCTAGCTTTCTCATTCGACCAGCTTTAATCTTCTTAGCTCAAACCAAGAAAGTGCTTTTGAATTTAAATACATTTCCATTAATGGGCAAAATAACAGCCGACGTCTTCCCTGGAAATGGTTTTGATGGCTGACGCTTCAAGCAGTCTTCGAAAGCTGTACAAAAAAACTAGGCCTAGTTCTCAGAGTTTCCGTGTCATTGCCAATGTATGAATCACGCAAGTCGGCCAAGGAAGGAAGATACATAGATACGCAGTTCCATCTTGTAGGAACGTTTTTATTTTGAAGATCACGCTAAGAAGTTTGCTGTGCAAGTCAGGTAGCCTTAAGTGTTGTGAACTGCTGCGTGCGACGTGTCGACCTAGAGGTAGACTTGCACAAAAGATATAAAATATGGCACTACTCGCAGAGCTACACTATAAAAAAAAGTAATAGGAAGTAAGTTTTATACACATGCTCAACTGCAATCCTCAACCAGATTACCCACAAATCTCTTGTCATCAACTGGTATTACCTCGCTGTGTGAAAGCGATTGATGGAGGAATGATAGATTCCCAAGTGGTACTTGAAACGGCCAAAAGAAATAGATCCGATTGCAGAACGGCAGTGCAAATTTGGAAATGGAATGTTGGGGAGGAGAAAATCAAATCTCTCAGTTTGGACAAAGTGGCCAGAGAATTTGTTTTCTTTACTGTTGAGGCAAGTATTTCAGCCAGATTATTTTTAGTATGCTTTTACGACCATGTCAATAAAGGACTTTTTTCCTCTTCTCAAAATCAACATTCTTTGCAGTCTTTGTAAGAAAGTTGTAATCTCGGAGTAGTTTGACAAGGTATAATCTTGTTGCAAGAGGTTCTCTGCTCGCCACATTTTCCTTTTATGTACGGCTGGACAACTATTTATGTTGAATCTTAAAGTTCTTTTAAATCTAAACGTAATCCAATCCTCTCTCTACTCTTTTTTTGTTGTATCTGAGCAGTTGACGAAATTGATAGTTTGATGGTTGGGTATATGTCCCTGAGATTGTTTGGAGAAAGCAGGTTTCGTTGTTTACTTTGGTGTTTTGTTTATTTCAGAGCAAGAAGCTGGTCGGGATGATTACCCGGGGCATTATCTTTTCTTTTAAAAAAAGAACTGAACCGAAAAAGAAATATATTTTCAAGGAAAGGAACTGGAATCAGTTCAATTTTGCTTTGCTATTGGGGCCAATGAAAGTGACAGGTTGTGCCCTTAGGTGTAATCCGATCCAATTTCAGTTTTAACTGTTTTAATTTCGTGGGAAAAAATAGACGTAGACAATGTGGGCATTCCAGCTTGAGTTGAAAGTGTACCACAAAAAGACAATATGTACGATATTCTTGAGGAAAGTTAGCCAAACTGATTTTTTTGTAATACATATAAAAAGGAAAGTAATCAAAGGTAATGACGGCTTTGAAACAAAAGGAAACTATGATAAAAACGTGATTAGTTGGGATTTAAACGTGTAAAAATGCAGTATGATACAGTGCAACAAATAAATATGGTACAAAAAATGACAAGAAAAGACAAAAGAAGCCATTACCAGTGGTGCTAACAGCTTTTGCTAGAGAATATGTCATATGTTGACACAAAACATAATAGCTCAAAAAATCAACTTTTTCTCAGAATTCTTTTTCTGTCGCTCTCTTGGCCGACAGTGAAGGTGGGAGTCGAAAAGAAAGCGAAAAATGTATAAAATTTAACGATTCACACAGACAAAAACACACTTCCTATTTTGTTCCTCTGTCTCTCATGCGTTATGAATGCTTCAAGTAGTATTTTCCCTCACAAAACCTTGCTTCCCGATCAGCAAGGGAGGAACTAAACTGGAGTATTCAGCTCATGGCCATTATTCCTGTACAGCTTTATATGGCTGTGAGTCCACCAAATGAAAATGTCTCAAACTGAACCCCCACCATTTTCCAACCGTTTATTGACGATTTACGTTATCGGTTTCTGATCAAGGATAAAAATGAGCACACGGGTGGTGATGTTCTCTCGTCTCCTCCAAAGCAATACTTGTCCATGAGACTTTTGTGAAAGTTGACAATATTCTCGTTTTTTTTATATACCTTCCCAAACCTTAAAAAAGTCGTTTTGTGGCTGGGTTTTATTTTGGTCCCTCTAGTAAATACGACGACATTTTACAGCAACAAAAGACACATTCAGACAAAAAGAACCTCTCAAAGACTACCATCACCGCCTCCTTTCAACTGTAACACTTAAAGATGTCGATAATGATAGGCGATAACATCTCCCAAACGGTTTTCACCAGGCTCATTTCCTTCCCAACCTTGTACTTATTGCAGTCAAATTTTTCCTTGTTAATTTTGCGGTGGATGTTTCTGAAATAGTGGTAATGGCTTGTCTACACCCTTGTCTGTTGACTGTTTTAAACTGTACACATCGTTAACTGCCCCCTCTGAACGGTAATGTACTGTGGAGGAGAACCGTTTATTTCCTTTCATATGCGTTCACGTTTCCCTTCCGTAAAAAACGGTTACGCGTGGACCGACCGACCAGCAGGATCTTTCTTTCTTTTTTTCGTGCCCAAAGTAAAGTCTGGATTTTACTGTCTTTTGTTGTCCCTATAAAACTCAGGTCAATTTGCTATTACGTAAAAAATTATGTGAAAGACTTGCAGTGACACAGAGAAAAGAAAAAACAAAGAGGATTTTAAAAGGAATGCTTTGTCCATTCTCGGTATAATAGACTTTTTTTGTTCCTTTTTTCCTTTTCTTGCTTTATGACATGGTTTGCTGTTTAGAGAAAGGTATTTTTTTGTTTAAAGAAAGAAGAGAGAAAACTGAGTAAGACGTCGAAATAGAGCGAGAAAAAAGGTGTATTTTGACTCTCAAGTCATGTATGGCCAATTGCCCACGTCGTCGTTTCACTGGATGTTTTTGTCATTTATCCAGTTTCCCCTGGACAAGACAACGAATACAGACTTTTTTTTCATACTCTGTACCACATATTTTTTTGTCCACATTTGGAATTCACGATGGAATTTTCGGGTTTGTTTTTTCTCTCAGGCATGGTATGCGTATGGACGTAGCTTGAAAAAAATATTTTGTTTCATGTTCGTATGGATGTAGTACATTCCCAATATTCAAGACTAACATGATATTCTACAATCACTAAACTTGTTTCTTTACCCAATTGAATAAACAAGTCGATTGTTTTTGAGAGACCTTGTAACAAACGTATCGATTACTTTTTGTCCACGACAATCTTCTGTGCTGATATGCTTTTAGAATTTTTATAATGCAAAATATCGCTTGTTTTTTTTTGTCGCAATGAACTACGTGTTTACAAAAAAATGGACAAAGTGCATTGTTTTCGCTATAGCTCTCCTTGTGTTACAAAGATACTCCAAGGCTTTCCTGTTTTGATAGTATCTCTAGACTTGGGTCCCATCGGTCCCAAGAGATTTTTTGTCGTAGGTGTTATTTTGACCTCGAAATGGTGGGAAAGCAGCCACGAAATCATGAATCATGTAAAACATGGATCAACTGCAGTGTTAAACGGAAAAAAGTATGGAAATGTCTGCATGAAGCAGAGAAAGCAGAGGATTTTTTGAGTACGCGACCAGTGACAATTCCTAAAAAGAAATTCAAAGTGAGTCACATATCTTATCGTTTTTATGCACACGGATAAAACGTGATGTTGGATGTCATAGCTCTATCAAATGGGGGAAAGTAATATGCATTCAAAGTGAAAATAAAAATTGTAACTGTAAGTGATGACGGTCGTTCAGGTTGGCAATGTTGGCATTCAATCATAAAATTTGTGTCATGTGCATGGCATTTGCATGCGATGGGAAAGATAAATGGTTTTGTAGCTTTTATCTAAGTAGACGCTGAACGTCTTGGTCAAAACTTAAATTTTTAAGTATTTTCTTTAAAGAAATAAGCTGCAGTTTCGGATAGCAGGAGGGGGTGACCTATATTTCCTTTATGCTTTGAGAGAGACACATATTTTTTTGATATTTTCGTTCACACGAAACATTTTACTTCTCCAAAATCTCATTTTTAATTCATCGATCCCATTGCGGAAAAAAATTATTCACTTGGGAAGACAAGATTCATTGCTTCTATACTCCCGGAAGCAGACCCCAAACAAATTTTGGTTGCTCTTTCCCTAGCAAAGGAGAAAGTGCACATGGGGCAATACGCGACAAGGCAAACAAAAAAAAAGCTCTTGTATGTGTTTATTCCTAACTTTGAACAGAAAGTATTCATCCATTGGACAAAATGACTTTTAAATAAATTCGGAAATTTTAAGGATTGATTAGTCACCTTACCTTATTTTCCTCAGAAATTTC
Source organism: Akabosia matsudoensis (assembly GCA_019593645.1). Classification (NCBI taxonomy): domain Eukaryota; kingdom Metazoa; phylum Arthropoda; class Collembola; order Entomobryomorpha; family Paronellidae; genus Akabosia; species Akabosia matsudoensis. The sequence goes on along the minus strand of VICI01003149.1, from coordinate 1,600 downwards.
CAATAAAAACAATCTCAGACACACTTTCTGTTCAACGGCTTTTTTGTCACTTGACAAGTTAAATATCACACGAAGAAGTACTCTCTACACTGTCGCTGTTGCAATCTTTTTCTTTCCACCGTTGCATGGCCACTTCTACTTACCCGGTTATTCCCTGTTTAATTGATTGGCACTTTACGTGTCAAGTACACCAGTCTATTAAACCGTTAGAGTAACAGCATCCAGTTGTAAAATTACACTTGCAAACGATGTTCAATCACGTAAGCCCACTCGAGAGCGTCCGCGTTTACACAAAGTCAATGACGTTAGTTTTGTTAATTACTTTCATTTTCCCTTGTGAAACTCAATCTCAAGCGGTTCTACCACATACTTCCCTCGCTCTCAGGAATCCTACAGCTTTCTTCCGAACCGGAACTGCAAACAAACAAATCCTACCAAATGCACAAATTTTTTAAACTTTTACTGTTTAACACAACAGGAAACAATGTTTGTAGCAGTGTTTTCAATAAAACATCTTCATTTCCCAGTTTACACAACAAGAAACAAGCACTTCAACCCGTAAAAAAATGTTTTAACGCAGGTTCCACCCATCTCGTTTGTTGTTCTTGGCTGGAACACTTTGTAACAATCAAGTGTATCTGGTCAGTGACAAACTGATGACAACCCGTAGCCTTTCCGAGTCTTGTTCTTGTCTACACAAAATCCTCTAACAAAGATGTCTTCTCATTTCTTGGCAAATTCTGTCACTAAACCATTTTTGTTGTTTGTTTGCGAAGGAGAAAGAAGACAGCTTCAGTAGCCAGTGAAAGTCACACACACACACAAAATTGAACGATATTGTTTGCATAGCGCACAGCTATTATAACAAAGAGAAAGTATTTTTTTAATAAGATAATTCCTGCAAAAGGGAATCTGTTTTTATGTACATTTTTCTCTTTCCAGCTTTCCAGACGTGCTGCATCAACGTTTTTTGTTGGTGTTGGCTCCGCTCTCCCTAGCTGCTAACTAAACCTCATGCTTGTCCTTAAGCTGACTTTTTACTCGTTTAGTAAAGCAGGAGCAGCTCTTTTTAACGATACACGCCAAAACAAGTTGGGCTGGTTGTGTATCAACAAGACTCCCCCATTTGCCTTGGTGTACTGGCAAACTAAGGTAAATGTTTCTTATGTTTTGAAACTGATACTCATGTTTTAGATATTTTTTTGCAAGAAAAATCTCAGTTTGAGAGTGCCTGTAGGGTTATCTGGCATAAAAAAGTGCTAGTCATATTGTTTCATGATAAGTATAATGCTGAAATTATGTAACAAGACATTGTGATTTCGCAGAATTATGAATTTTTGTATTTATTTTTTAGTAAATTTTAGCGGGAAGCGTTGTATATTGTATATCACAATAGATTTGTTTAGGTAAATGATTCAGAATAATTTTAGCGAATAGCTTTTCATTTAGAGTCGCAGATAAGTCTTGCTTTTTATACATTATGTTTGTGCGGTTAGGAGATTTCTGGAAAATTTATTTTTTTCTTTACTCTTTCACGTACGTCTCTCTTAAAGAAGACAAATCATTGACGCATTCAACGTACTCCTCGAGCTCGATATTG
>VICI01003148.1:0-14111 GCA_019593645.1 Akabosia matsudoensis | reverse complement strand
AAACTTTTTTTCGTGGGTATACACAACATAAAAAAAGTATAGAGATTCCTCCACATGGCCAGACAGGACGGTTATCTTAACATCGCTCATTCAAATATGTATCGGTATGCACGCATTCCTTTTTTTAAACTGACTGTCGCTGCATACACCATAACACTCGTATGATCAAGAAGATTTGGTTTTTTGAAGAGGTCCATGTGTGAGTTTGTCTTTTAGAAGGCAGAACCCATTTTATCTTACTTTTTATGGACCAAGAGTGTTTTTTATAAGGATGTTGACTTGTTAACGTAAACAGATTCTCTGGTGAGCTGCTCACTTATGTTCGCAAATTTATAAATTAAACATAGAACTCTGTAGATTGCAAGAAAAAAAATTGTGGGCATAACAAGATTATCATGTTGGTTTACTCATGTTAACATAAAATTCCAAGAAAAACTTGACGGAGTGAGTCAGTCCATGTGCAAAAAAATATACAACTTGCTTGCATATTACGTCTGTTTGGCACACAGCACAAGTCTAATTTGTTTAAGCATAAAGGAGGAAAAGTATAATAAGACGGCTTCGTCTTTGGTGCAGTTACCATTTTTAGCGTCATTTAATTGGCAAGAAGGTCGTATTCTTTTGTAGAGCGTGGTATGAGGGAGACGGTGGAAAAAAAGGACAATCAGAACTTTAAATTTTGTTCATTTCATCCTCAAAGTGGATGCAGTGCAGCATCATTTTTGCACAGAGCTTGTTGCGAAAACAAGATCAAGCAAAAATAATACTCAGAGCAGAATGTGAATAGTGCATTCCTCTAATTGAAACAAGTGTTTGAAAAGTTTAAGATACACAATCTGGAGCAAACACAATGCCTCAAATCCAAGCAACAACGAATTCCAGTGCGGAACTGGAGATTCCAGGTAAATCACCACCGTGAACATGAGATTCACGAAGAAAACATAGATAAAACTACACATACAACCTGTGATGTTGTTATATCAAAAAGATATAGTGGCTCTGGTATGTCTGTAATGAATATGAATGTCTGGTAGGATAGTATGGCAATCCTGAATCCTGATAAGCAAATCAGAAGCTTAGGTAGTCATTCATTGCATACTCTCAATGGTTGCGACTTTCACACACTCCTTTCCTCAATATTTTTTTTATAAAGATATGCATTTACTTGACGTAGCCGTTAATTTTCGATAGTCAGTTTAAACACAGGGTTTAAGAAATGTTTCGGTCCAAGGGAAATCAATTGATTAAACTAGTCCGCTTACGAAAATATTTATTAACTTACTTAGAAAATCGAACGTCCACAACGGATTCAGTCGGGAGTAAAAGTGACCACTCAGGCAACACTGCAATAGTTCCGCACGTATCAAGACCGAAAATGGATGTTGTGTTTGTGATCGACTTGCAGAATTCTGTGCACCTCAGTCAAAGGAAGAAGGCATTTGAGGATGTAAAGAATGCGTGTGCAATGCTCAACGCTAACTGTCACCATGTCCAGGTAGGAATGGCATTGATGGCTAATTTTGAATAAGATAACGCAAAAAACTAATTAAAATGTCGTTACAATTGATTTAGTTTGAAAAACTGGACTTCGGAGAAGTGAATATTTTGGAGACGATGTATAACGCTGACGTAGCGTTGATTGATTTGTCCGTTGACGTTCAGAAGAATAGCTTGTTTTATCACTTGGGTGTACGGGAAAGTTTTGGAATGAAACAAAATATACTCACCTTTAACGACTTCGATATTGAAATCACGATGCCGCTGAAGCTCTCTTGTACAACGTACCCATTTGTCACATATCGAGTGTTGGAATGTGGATCTTGTGTTGTGACGATGCCCAATCTTATCTCGCCGACGGACGAGGCTACGGTCGACTCGAGGACGCCACTTGGGCAAAAAATTAAAAGGCTTTTGCAGGATGTCGAAATTCAGTCAAAGTACGAAATCCGTTATCAAAATTAATGTTTCAGTCAAAGTTTTCTATGGAATGGAATAATGAATAAATTTTTGTCGTAGAGCGCATATCAAAGAAAAGTTCCTATCGGATCTGCGAAAAGCGAGAGAAACGTTATCAGACAAAGAGCTCTCAAAGGCGCTGCATGCAATGAAGAAACGTTTAGATGACCCAAATGTAATCTCAGGGGAAACAGTGTACAACATGCTACTCAGCTTCCGGGAAATTCAGGATTATGATGCGATGATCAATTTAGTCGGTTCTTTGGATTGCTTAAAAGATATTAACAACTACAAAAATTGTGTAAACACACCAGCTATCATGAACCTTTATGCTTTCGCATTGAACAGGTAAGAAAACGTTTTCGGATATATTTTTTGTCCGCATTTCGCATGATGCCCCCTTTCTGCGTACAACCTGTTGAACATTTTGGCTGTATTTTTCTCCCTAAATAGACGGAATCGGGAAGGAGATAGGGAGAAAGCGCTATCAGTAATGACAAGAACTCTGGAAAAGAAGGAGAATCATGTGCCTGACTTGGTCTGCCTTTGTGGACGGATATACAAAGACAAATTTGTAGAATCTGGATACACTGATAGGGATAGTTTACACAATGCCATTCACTGGTACAGGAAAGGATTCGAAGTACAACCGAATGAATATGCAGGCATAAACTTGGCGACATTGTTGGTCGTTGATGGAAATGAGTTTTCCGAGTGTGAAGAGCTTCAGCATATTGGAATGGTGCTAAACAATTTAATTGGTAAAAAAGGAAGCTTGCTTTCCCTCCAGGACTACTGGGATGTTGCCACATTTTTCGAAATAAGTGTGCTCGCTAAAAACTATGGAAAAGCCATTCAAGCTGCAGAATGCATGTTCAAACTGAAGCCACCAAACTGGTATCTGAAATCTACGATCGGAAACATAACTTTGATAAAACAGTTTAGAAAACAAGATGACCAAGAGCAACCAGAAGAAACCATATTTCACTTTTGGATCGAGTATTTCGTGGAGGCAACGAAGAATCAGATCGGAGATACTATCAGGCTACCTATTCTGATACTGGAACCCAGCAGGGTGTTTATGCCTAGTTATGTGATTCTAAATTTGGGTGCTGAACAAAAGTCTCTGCAAATATCAAATTTATGTTTACAATGCTACAAGTCAAAGTGCAAGCAGAGACACAACTGGTTGTTTACTGCGGACACGATCAAATCAGTCAGGTATGGCTACTAATATTACATCATTAACTTTACTTTCAGCTTTTGACTGCAGGCATAACATTTTTTACCGTATATTGCAGTTTATACAAACGTGACGATCGCTGCGTATTCTTCTACGTCCATGAGAACTCTGATGACTTTCACATGTACTTTCCGAACAGTCATTATCGCGAACATTTTTACAACTTGGTTGCAGTTTATATAAACGTGACGATCGCTGCGTATTCTTCTACGTCCACGAGAACTCTGATGACTTTCACATGTACTTTCCGAACAGTCATTATCGTGAACATTTTTACAACTTGGTGCTGAAAATAACTGCGGATCAGAACAATCGGTTCACTGACTTAGATGCAGCTTTGTCCGAAGAGCAGATTAGAGTAAGTCAAGCAAAGTTCGTATGATAAGTAATCGGGCGAAAGTTGAAACTTACCTTGGTGTATTTTTTTCTCTTATACAGTACGAATATGAATTTGATGAGCAAACTAATAAAGATGATTTTAGGAAAAGGCACGTATGGAACTGTATTTGCCGCAAGAGATTTAAATACTCAGGTGCGTATTGCGGTGAAAGAAATCCCAGAAAAGAATCTTGGAGAAGTGCAGCCCCTCCACGAAGAGATTCGACTGCATTCGCAACTCCGCCACCGAAATATTGTCCAGTATTTAGGATCTGTGAGTGAGGACGGATTTTTCAAGATCTTGATGGAACAAGTTCCAGGAGGAAGCTTGTCAGCATTGCTTAGATCAAAATGGGGTCCGCTGAAAGGCAGTGAACCTACGATTGCGTACTACACCAAACAGATTCTGGAAGGGTTAAAGTACCTGCATGACCAAAAGATTGTACATAGAGACATTAAAGGAGACAATGTGTTAGTGAATACGTACAGTGGTGTTGTGAAAATCTCTGATTTTGGAACGTCAAAAAGACTTGCCGGAATCTCACCGTTGACGAAAACGTTTGCGGGAACGTTACAGTATATGGCCCCAGAAGTGATTGATAAGGGACAAAGAGGATATGGAGCTCCAGCAGACATTTGGTCACTCGGGTGTACCATAGTAGAAATGGCCACGTAAGTTTCCTCAGTTTTATATTTATGCTTCAAATAAATTACAATCACGCATTTTAGAAATTACTCACATGCAGGGGAAAGCCACCTTTCATAGAGCTGGGCTCTGCGGAAGCCGCCATGTTCAAGGTTGGATTTTACAAAATGCACCCGCATAATCCCCTCAGAAATGAGTGAGCGTGCCAAAAAGTTCATTTTGAGATGTTTCGAGCCAGATCCAGATAAGAGAGCTACCGCGGCGCAGCTTCTAGAAGATCCCTTCTTGACCGAGTATGATTAAAATAAATAATACTTAGAGACCTATGCGCTTAAACCAACCGTAAAAAAACACGGAAAAATGTTTTAAAATTGTAGGAGTGGTCGCAAGAAAAATATTAGAGCGACAGCAACGCAGGAATTCGCCAGAAGTATTTCTGTTCCTGCGGATCGAGTAATTGCTGCTGAAAAACAAAAGAGACAAGCTCTTTCCAGTGATGACAGGTACAGTTCTGAATAAATAATATCTTTCTCTATTAACCACAATTGACTAAACTTGTACAGCATAGTGAACGCAATCGTTTAACTATTTATTTCCGTAACGTAACATTACATAGTAATGAAATAGCTACACATACGTATGTCTATTCTATACTAATTTAATTTCAAAATCAAAACCTTTTTTCTAATTAACATCAGTATAATTTAATACTTTTTATATAGACTGCTTATGATCATTCAACTTTTCAGTCGATATTACAGTAAATAATTATTATCTATTCACTATCGATGGATGTCCAGTGAATCAAAATTACACCTTACAACTAACAACTTGTTCAAGGGCAAGCAGAATTTCTTGCTTCTACTCATTATATGAATAGTGACTAAATAGTAAACTTTCATGATTTGGTCAATAAATAGTATTTATGTATGTCGGTTGTAGCGGAGTAGTGTCCTCCTTAACCGTATTTGTCAATTTCAGCCTGTCTCCAAGCAAAAGAGGATCTTCAAATACTGTGGCTGGCTCGCCCAATGGCTATTTCAGTGGTACTGGTACCGACCCAACAACACTCTCTTTTGCGAGGTGGCCATCATATCTTGTTCAAACATATAAATATATATTTTCCAATAAAGTTTGCGGATAGCTAGTTTAATTTATTGCTTGAAATTAAATGCCGCACTATTTTTAATGTAGGAAAGATTTAATAACAGTATAGACTTTGAAACTGCCTTTCTGCTTTGAACGTTCGTATCAAAGTGTCATAACTTTTTTATGTGAATGTGATTCTTTTCGTCATCATAATAGTTTTTCAAAACATTATGGTTTGATATAACATTTCATTTGAATTGTCTACAGCACAAACACAGCCACATCTGACTATGAAGACTCTCTTAGCCGGCGGGGTTCTAGTGGAACTATTCCTGTTTCTCCTGAATCAGAGTTGTCAAAGAGTAGCCCTCTTGTAGGAGAAGGAAGCGAAGATTGTTTTTATCTTTTGAAAAAAGAATCTCAACGAAGAACGACCCTTTCCAAGGTTCTGGCGCAGGATGAAAAACGTATCTGCGAGATTTGGATACGGAATTTTGAGCGAGACGTGGAGCGGACAGCTTTACTAAAACGTGACCTACATTAACCGACTCATGCATGGACTTCAAGAATATATTGAGAAAAACGACAAAGTCAAGCTGGAAGTTGCAATTAACACGCTAAAAGAAGACTTTAATGGGGACAGTGTTGCCATTACTCAGATTCAACTCGCATTATTCTTATTCCGCGATGCTGTGAATAACGTGCTCCGATCGCATAATATCAAGCCACATTGGATGTTTTGCACTGGATGCTTTAGTAAGCACGGCTATACAAGTTTCAATTCACATACTTTCTCCAGGTAATTTTAAATTTTTATGTTAAAAAAGCTCATAAACTAGAAGATGCTGTAAATGCTAAGAAGAACTCACTTTTGAATAGATACGTCACGAGATACAAGAGAAGGCGTTGGCTCTGGCTCTGATGGAATAGGCTCTACCTCAGGCGTGTCAACTGTAAATTCTCTCAAATCGCATAAAGCCTTAGATTACACCCCTTCAAAAATCCAATCAGAATACCAAGAACAGTTGGAAAACTTTAGGATTGAAAACGAGCGTTTGCTTCAGGAACTCCTAGAATCTAGGAGGGCATATCAAATGCTACTCAAGTCTACCTTAGACGAACAAAAACTCAACATAAATTTACTGAATCAAGCAGCCCAGCAAATGAGAATGATCGGACAGTTTTTAACTTTAAACCCACCAACTATTATGAGATCCTCTGAAACTGGATTCAGTTCTCATCAAACATTGAACTCTGAAGATGACGCTAGTTCACAAGCAGGACTAGCAGAAATGCCCGACGCGGCTCATTCTGTAATTACGAGTAGCGGGGACATGAGTATAGGAGCAGGGTCGTGTTGCGTGGGATCCCCGTCTTGCCAGCTTGGAAGTACTGCATCTTTACCTCTGCCCTTAAATATTAGGGATCCGAAATTAGTTGAGTTTTTGACTGAGCTTCATCTGGACAGGATCAGTATCGAAAAGGTACATCGAGCATATGCCAAAATTACACTCATTAAAAGCGAAGTTAGAAATTGTTAGTAATGGAAAGTTAACACTTTCAGTTTCTCCAAGAGGAATACACGTATGACGACGTTGTTCTGCTTATGTCAAGGGAAGACTTAAAAAATCTTAAATTGAAGTAAGTTTTATCCTATAGCTTTTACTTGTATTCTTGAATGTTTTCTATATGAAAAGACTTCAACATGTATTTATTTGCAGAGGGGGAATTGAGCTTCGCATTTGGAAAGCTATTGTACGGCAGCGACGTATCCTTGACCCGGGGACAGTTCCAGACAATTCCACCGATTTGTGAATCAGTTTGACTAACGGATAATTTAAAGTTTATGCATGTTCGTTTCACAAATATTAAATTATATTTTTACGGAGAAAGATTGTCAATTTTATTTTTAAAAAAGGTTTCTAACCGTGCAATAATAATCGCAATAATTAAGGATCTCATTCGTGCCAAAATTGTGTTATTACTTATTCTACGATTCGTGTATCACTCATGATCCACCATAATAAGCTTTAAGCACCGCTACGTGGTAATTTAACAAAAATAAAAATTGCTCTTTTATAATTTCATTTTTTAGTCCATTTTATTTGTCTCGTGGTATGTCATAAAAATTCACACTTTTTTTTATAACGCTACGCATAAATAGATTATAATAGAGTTTCACGCTTAATATTTAGCAGTTACTACTGCCGTCGGCATGCCTGACCTCAGAGTTTCAAAAAATGAACGGACTGGGGCTGCGAGCTCCGTAATAAGTCTTTGAACTTCAGCCATGATTGCTGAGGATTGAGTCTGATTTTGTTGTTGTTGTAAGTACTGTCGCACTAGGGTCAAGTCAATTGGTTGGCCTGCGTCACGTCTAAATCTGTCCAACTGAAAGAAGTCCAATATGGCAGTAAAATATAAATGTTCCATGAAACTATAAGGGTATTACTTAACGCGTCGTTACAAACGAACTTTAGAACGTAATAAGGAAAGCTGTTGGGAATGAGTAATAGGTAAACGACGTGCCTTTTCGGTGTTTCTTGTACTTTCTCCGATCACGCCATGGCCCTCATTTGGTTCCGATGATTTGTCTTGGACCAATGTGGTATTATTTGCCTTTTTTACCTCTGCTTCTGGCTCATCTTCATCTTGAGGAAGAGGATTTTTATCATGAACTAAGTTGCGAAGATGTAGAATAGCTTGCCGGAAGTCTTCGAATGCCCCGTGAACTTGTCCTTGAGAATGGGTAGCTGAGCTGGATAAGTCCGACCCTTCATCTGACAACGGGACTTGTGAGCTCTTAACAATTTCCGTTAGGTTTGCAAGAACAAAGTCGGCATCTTCTAGTCTGAAAGTTCCTCGTGGCTTGTTTGTAATATTTTTCAATGAGCCGAGTAGACTAGTAATATTCCTTGACGAGCCTGACAGAGTATTATTTAATGTTGTAAGGAAAGTGTTGACTGTATTTTGAATTTGGTTGATTATTTGCGTGGGATTTGTTAGAATGCTTGTTATGCTTCCAATGTTTCCTTTGACAGAGGGAACCGATCCTGATGTATTATTTGAAATGACTGCAGCTTTCGGAATAATATCGGCTGACACGGATTCTGAAGAACCAGGAAGAGATTCAGCAGAGTCTGGGAGATCACGAGTTTCAGCCAATAAGTGTAATGAATAGGCCGGACAAAGCAAAGAAACGAGCAAAATTAATGCTACAAGTCGCAACGAACACATTCTGAAGCTGTGAGGTGGCAGTGACGATGTTCACTCTTATACAGCTTTGTAAGGACTAACACAAGTTTGAAATAGTCGGGAACAGAAATAGTCTCCGCTGAGGATTTCTAAACGCTAAAATTTTGAAAAGTTCAATTTCACTGAATGCATAATGCCAGTAGTGTAGGTAATTGAGTATAGATGCTAATCGGGAGAAATACACATGTAATGAAAGCAACAAACTTGACTTCCTCGTGTTGCGATTTTCGTGAATCGTTAAAATATAATGAATGTCGTAGGAAAGGACTTACAACTGTACAACAGTAATTTTCAAGAAATAATTGAGTTTCTTCTTTATGTAAATCAACTTTCGTCTGAAGAACTAAAAAGAATTATATGCTAAAAAATCACAGACTAAAAACTTAAACTAAACAGATAAAAGAGAGCCGCAAGGTGTATATAGAAAACATTTTGTCTGATAGCTCAAGGAAGATGGTCTCCAAAAGCCTGGAATCCACCTTCATCCGCTTTCCAGTTTACTTGGTAAAATTTTCCATCATCGCCGGTGTAGCTGTAGGATCCAAATTTTACGACCACTGGCCCTTCATTGCCTCCTAAATCCTTCAACTGACCTGTTGTTGTTGCTGTGATGCCATTGCCTGCCACAGTTCTAAAATCAAAGAGACAACATATAAAACGATACAGCTTTAGAGGAATGCCCATGTCAATGCATCCTGTCTGCACGTAAATACTTACTCCAAGTGGTAACTCCCGCGTGTATCGCTGTCCATTACGTATTTCACAATTGGAACTGCTTCCGAACGGATGTTGTAATCACTGCTGTAATCTTGGAACCGCACATTTGTGGCTGGCTCGACATAGGATACTGGCGCAGCATGGCCGTAAGTTGGATTCTCAGGGGTCTTTACAGCAAATAGGAGAGGTTGTTGTTGTTCCTCTTCGAAAATGACGGGTGCAGACACTGCGGCAGGTGCGGATGTATAAGCAGGCATGGGACTTGCTCTTCGAATATCGTATATTGCAGTCAAGCCCTTAATTACCACGGGTTCCTCGTCTTCATATTTCGTGTATGTTATCCCAGCCGTTGACAACGGAGGGGGAACAAATTGCGCCATTGACGCTGGAGGGTACAAGTCGTCATCGTCCTCGGCTTCAGGTATCCCATACTGACCGTAGGATTTCGAAATGGCTAACCCTAAAAGCAAACTGCATAGCAGTAACTGCAAAGACATAAATTAAGGCATAGACGATGAGTACTGGGGCGTTTAAAACAACTGGGGAACGGTAATTGAAAATTACTTACAGTTTTCATTACTTCTCCTGTCCGAGAAAAAGGCTTCTTATTTTGCGAGTAAACAGCGACTGGCGAGAGATTCGAGCTTTCTGACTGAAATATGTCTGAATGAAAAGGGCCAAGTCTCTTAAAGACTTCATGTCTTCATATGAAACAACCAAAAAACAAACAGAAAATGCTGCAGCCCATATTACACTACATTTCTTTGTCAAGCACAATATTAACATGAATCATGAACTATTTATTTGGGTTGAATCTGGTTTCTCCGGTTTTCCTAGGTCAACTAGTCGACTCATTACTGACACTACGAGTTTCTTCCTTTTTAGGACAAATGGAAACCCTTTTCCAAAACTTCAAAATTTAATGCGGTGGACAGAATAGTGATTTATCGATCTAGAATCCCATGCTTAATGTTAGGAAGTTTCTAGACATAGTTCAACAAACATGAAAAAAAGGTCAGTGACAAGGTCCTTCTACTGGATTTTCGTGACTATCGTGTTAAATCCCACACGCACCGAACAAAATCATCAAAGATGTCTCTGTTTGTGATCATGCAAGTTTATTTAGGTCCATAAAAAATTTTGATGGTGAACTATTGTTTTTGATGCTTCCCATTGTTGGTGCAAAAGATGCACGCGATGACAAACTAGGGTTTAAGATCTTAGGTTAGGTCAGGAAAGGAAAGATTGTAGAGTTTGGTATGCATGATATGTAGACAGTGAGAACTTTATAATATAGAAGATGTAGTTGAGTAGTGGAAGACACAAGGCAAACGACATAGAAAATTTTGACAACTTACAGTGCATTTATTGCCGAACTCGTGTCTTAATGTATCTAAAATTAGATCAGTCTTGCTTTAATATAGGTAGCTATGAAAAGAGTTAAGCATAAAGGAACACACAATTTTTATGTGAAAAATAACTGTGTTAGTGCATACTATATATTGTAGTATTGCTTTAAAGAGGTTTATGTTTAAAAATGACTAAATACAAGTTGCAAATCACTAATTACAGGAACATGTTTGACAAGAATTTGACTATACCTTCATTCTATCATTTGACATGAAATTTGACAAGATTATGAAGCTATTCTTAAATTAAACCCTATTAATCTTTGGCTTGCAGGAGGCTATTCGAGACTGGCGGTGGCACCGGTAAATGTTCATAGTTTGAGTGAAAGCCAAAACCTGTTGTCCAATGTTGCATTGGCGTTTGATTCCTTTGAAGCTCTACATCATAGTCTGGCTTGTCATCATCAAGGGTAGGAACACGTTTACAGTAATGCATCTCCCCTGTCTTCGTCAAAGGAATATGGTCGCCACGGTCCACTAAATAAGCTGCGCCGTTACTAGCTCTAAAACAGCTAAGTGCGCAGCACGAATGGGATGCCACAAGTAGTGTCAGAGTTAGGGTTACGGCGAAAATACCAAGGGTCTCTTCAGCTTGAGCCATCTGGAAAATAGTGTAATAATGCAGGTTAAAATGTCTACAAAGTTACCGAGCCGAGTAAAGTTACAAATATTTGTACCAAGTTAAATATTTTTACGTACCTTCGGATTTTTTGTACGGTGATGTCTGAACGTGCAAGTTTCGATGGGGCTCCAGCTGTTAGACAGTATTTTTACCGTATGCAGCATGAATGGAGGGTTGATGCTATTTTGGATTCTGATGGAACCACCAACCACCCTAACTCGGAAACGGCCTTCGTGATAAAATAGGGTGTAGCTGCATGTTGCCTACAAGACTGAGATGTGTATGTGTTGGTGCATGCGTACAATGACAACTCAGTTTACTCGTAACCTTCATAATATGGCTTCATCCACTTGACACGTTTTCACATGGTTGTTCTGTCTAGTAATTAGTGTGCAGCACTTTATGTATTTAAAGTTATGCCTAAGATACAAAGTTTACAATGCATTTTTACCGTACTAATGACCCTCGGTAACATAGAATCAGATACCACTTATCACTGAACAAGCGGTCAAGCTAAAATACATATCAAAGCTTCTGCCATGTTTCTTGGAAAACGCTAAGACCATGTCCGGGTTCAGTATGTGAAGCAATGCTTAAGCAGTGTAAGCTAAATAAGGAACATATTTCTAGAAAAGCATAAAAGATTGCTCGTCTAAACAGTATAATTATGCCTCACTAAATGCTCATGTAGCTTAGGCATGTACAGGGAGCTCAAGAAATATCTCCATACTTACTCTTGATAAAATGTTTTCTAAACTGGTTCGAGTACTTGAGATTGTCTGAAATGCTCAAAAAATATCTCCCTATTTACGTAACATGGCTTATCCTTTTAGGTAACTCGATTCGAGTTCGAACAATACAAGTGTTGGGCAAAAACGGACGAACAATCACAGCTTGAAACAGTTGTCTTCGCTTCTCAATCAGCTTTTTTTAGTTTTCGCATTTGAAAATATTTTGAGCTTTCGTCTTGTTCGAACTCGAATCGAGTTACCTAAAAGAGTAAGCCATGTTACGTAAATATGGAGATATTTCTTGAGTACCCTGTACATTACATTTAGTTGATTTAGTTATGAAATATTTACCCTTATGCGTCATTATTAGCAGAGTAAAAAACCTAACCCCCACATGAAATCAAATATCTACTCGTTTTTACTCACTATAGATTCATGGTTAGTCTTGTTTTGTTTTACAATTTTTTTTTTAAACTATGGGCTGGGGAATGTCATAGGCGTCATAGGCAAAAAAGTCAAGGCCACTTAAATATCTCTGGAGACCTATCGATCATAGTATAGTAAAGTGCGTACTTTTAAGTCCTCAACTCCTCTGTAATTTACATGCTGTGACAAGAAATGTGACACCTTACACATCACAGAATAATCGGAAGTAGGATGCGATGACATTTCCCTGGAGAGAATATGTCCGCGGATAAGTCATTGCGTAGGATTTTCTACGGGTGGATTCTCGTATTCTATATGTCGAACGTAAGGAATCTCTTTGATCAAAGCGAAAACTTATAATTAATAATGAATACTCACCCATCATGTTATCATTTTCCTACAGACATTTCCATACTCCTCCGGGTACTATATAAAATACGACGGAAACTACAACTATAAGGATCCTCCTGTGGTCAACCCCTGTTCGGACTTGTATCCGTATACGTATTCAAAATGTTTAAGCCTTTGTTCTCCTCAGTCGGATGCAACATGTATTGACGATCAATTATGCTTCTGTCTGCAATACGAATTATATTCAGACCAAGCTAACAATGTACAAAAACACTTACATCTTTCCGCTAAATATCTGTATTCATGCAATGCAAAACCTTTTTACTTTGAATTCTAGATGGGTATTGCACAAATCAACAAGAAATTTGGTATCCACCCGATGGCGAATTGTTATCTTGATGAATTTTGCCAGGACCTATGTGAAAATGATGTAAATCATGCGGAGTATGTTTCCAAATCCAGATACTAGGATTAGTGGGGCTATGTGCGACATTCAACGGTTTGAGGATGAACCTCGATACAATAATAAAGTTGAGTCTTGTGTTTGCAGTACTTGATTTATTAAAGTTTTTCAGTTGGTTAGACTAATCTAACCGAACAATAATGCACCAGATGGAACGAAAGTTAATGCTGCACTATTTTGTGGAGCCCCTGCAAGATATGCCGACAGGTTGAAAACGTTCAAAAACTTTGGATTGATTCCTTGATGTGATCCGGAATGCTGAAACGCATGCGATTACATTAAATTAATCCTAGCTCTGTATAATTGTATAGTCCTTTGAAAATGTATGCATTTTTTATACCTGATCAGCAGTTGCAAAGATTATCGCAACTGCGACAAAGAGGAGCACAAAGCAGGAATATCTGAAGCCCATTTTTTTATTTCGTCCTGAATAGCTAGGAATAACTTTCGTCTGCAGGTGAAGTTGATGAGACCAAGTTCCAGAGGATAATAAAACTTATGTTTGAGCTATATTAACTTTTATACCCCGGATCGGTAGCAATATGGTTTGCAAGATTCAATTGTGTTTCAATCAATTACAAATTAAAATAGAAATTTTTACACATAAATCCTTACAAGTTATGTTTGCATAGCTTGAAAAAACGTTGCTCTTTTGTAAATATTTTTGAGGGGCCGTTTGTCATTGAAATCAAATGCGAAATGTATATGGAGAAGTTATTGTTACACATCTAAAGGTTTTTGAGATCGAGTTACAAACAAACTCATGGCTATAGGGCACAGGGAGTAGCGTTCCAGCAGTCTGGATTCTGAATCCATACATGTGGC
>VICI01003147.1:0-14112 GCA_019593645.1 Akabosia matsudoensis | reverse complement strand
AGGGGAAGTATTTGAGGATGCATCGGTAGTCTGCACGGAGCTGCTTTCTTCTGAGGTCGAAGAACTCTCAGTGGAAGGATCAAGTGTCGAGGATGCTGGTTCGGATGTTTGCGATGGAGTACTGGTTTCGAATGTCTCCGAAGTCGAAGGTATGGTAGATGTGAAATCTGTTGTTGTATCAGAGTCGGAAGATGTGGGCTCGAACGACGAGCTTGATACCACTGGTTCCGTGCTTAAAGAAGGAGGTTCCGAACTTTCGGTAGGGGAAGTATTTGAGGATGCATCGGTAGTCTGCACGGAGCTGCTTTCTTCTGAGGTCGAAGAACTCTCAGTGGAAGGATCAAGTGTCGAGGATGCTGGTTTGGATGTTCGCGATGGAGTGCTGGTTTCAGAATCGGTAGATGTTGGCTCGAATGTTGTTGGATCGAAAGAAGAGCTAGGCGCCTCTGGTTGTGTGCTAGAAGGAATTTCTGAACTCGGTGTTGAAGTCGCATGTGTTGTGTTTGGGATTTCAACTGTGGTTCCATTTAAGCTACATGGACCATCCAAGCATAACTGTTGTGATTCATCATAGTGAAAGTTCGGGGGACATGTGTATTGGAACTTGTACATTGTCTCGTTTATCAGCAAGCATCTGTAATACATATCACACGATCCCACAACCGGGAATGTTCCTTCAGCAAAACATCCGTTCTCTGCTCTTGTGGTTGGATTTTCCGTCGAGATCATCGCACAGTCTCCGAAAACGCAATACAATTTTATCAAATCAAAATGATGTTGAGGTGGGCATGTATACACATAATGAAACCAAAATGACCCAATTTGTATGCATCGGAGATATGCATTGCAATTGTTCTCATCTGGGAACACTCCTTCCTTTGTGCAAACCTCGTATATAAGAGTTGTCGTGTCGAGATTAGAATCGGTAGTGGTGAAGGTAGGATTACAATATCCGTACACACACAATTGACTATTTTCATTGAAATAGTACACCGGTGGACAAGAATACAAATACTTGTACAAGTACGCCCCGATCATAATGCATCGATAGTAGTTTTGGCAGTTATCTGGATCCGGGAATAACCCGGGAGAAGTACATATCGGATTTGGAACAGGTGCAAGACTGGACGTACTTGGAACTGTTGTTGTAGTAGGAACTGCCGTTGATGATGTCGCTTGCACTACAACAATGAAAAAGGTTCACGTTACAATTTCCACATTTTACAGTTTGAATCCTATAAAATAACGCTAGCTTTTACCTGGGCAGATTCCAAAGGTGCACAAACTCGTGGAACTGTCCCAGAAATAATTCGGTGGGCATGTGTATGTTGCTACGTAGTACTGACTTCCGATAAGAATGCAACGGTAGTATTTAGTGCAGTCCGTTCCATCTGGAAAATATCCTTGTCCTGTACATGTTACTGACTGCAAATTCGTTTTTCGAGGATAAATGGTATCCGCTGAGGACTTCAGCTTGATGATTTTGTCTGTTCAGTAAAATGTTTAATGTAACGTACACAGATAAGTCCTTCAATCCAACCAGTCTGCGTGCTCTTACAGAAGTTACCTTTTAAAATGCCCACTGCTTTGGGGTCAATGCATTTTCTATATTTCATGGTGAATATTTCTCCAGATGGACAGGCTTGGATCATATATGAATAGCCATTTGCAGTTTGTCGACAGATGACATATTGATCCCTAAAGATCCATTTTAAACCATTATTAGAAATCACAACCGTTGTTCTTCATTGAATTTATAAATCTTTAATTTACGGAAACGAAGGATGAACAAATTCCCCTGATGTGATGCAAACGAAATCTGAATGATTTGTTTCTAATAGACTGGAGCTTATATTGACTACCAAATCATGACCGTGGCAGCTTGGTAGTACGAAAAGACAAATCTGTGGATTTAGGAGGAAAATCAGACAAATTTGGACATGAAATAAATTTTAATTAATAAACGCACTCAACTTACAACGCACGCAACCCAAAATGGAACGCAGGGCGACATGTTCCTGTAAATGACATGCACCTCTTTTCTTCCAGCTCCACCTAATTCTAATGAATACATACAATGAATTCTATTTTTTCTTGCCTTTTACTAAACGCTGAAATTATTTAAGACACGGACTGAAACGCTATAATGAAAGGAAAGTCGCGGGCGTTGTCAATATATATATCATTTTCATAAACACGTTGTTTATGATAATGACAAGTCTTTACATGGAAAAACATATCCAATCGGAACAAAATCCTGGCTTTAGAGATTTAGGGTCTGTTTACTGCCTAAAATGTTATATAAAAAGCAATTCATATGTCATGAAGAGTTAAATTGCATCAAGTTTGCTGTATCCGTTTTGAAATTTTTGCTGTTTATTGCTTTAATCCACCTCTTATAAAAGAGCAATCGAAAAGTTTAATTGGCTGCATAGTTTGATCCAGGTGAATTGATAAGCATGAGTTATTGCTTCCCGACTACAAGTTTCGCGAATTCGTCACACCTGTAAAGGTTCCCTAAAATCCCAACCGATTTCAACTGCCTGCTTCTACGACATAATGCATACGTGATACATATGTAGGTATATACAAAAAAAGGCCATAGATATAATTTGCATTTAAATTCAACATCCTTTTATGCATAAACACTTTAATGTGTTTCCAAAATCATAAAAAAATGAAGTTCAGACTATTAATTCCTTTCGTAAGTGGACTTGAGTACAGACCATTTTTTGGAGAAAATGTCAACGAATACTACGTAACATGAGCATACAATAATACATTACCGGTTGTCTTGTTTGCAGATAACTTGATGTCATGCCAACAAATGAATTTCTTGGGGACCAAAGCTGGACTCTTGTGCGTTGTGTCCGTGAAAGAAAAGAGGGGAAGCGAAAGAAATGGTTATCCAGGAGGAGAACTTCCAGCGAAGAGCAATTTGGGCTTCAGGGTGAAATTTATTGCGTATTTTAGTCTAGAAATTTTCCATCTTTGTGTTTGTATCAATATGACATCATGTGAGATGTAAGAAACTTTAATTTTGATTTAATCAAACGAATTTCATAAAAAACTAGAAGCGCACAACAAACTACAGAACTTACATATAAAAATCTTTTCAAAGTTCATCTATTAATACTAGGCATTAAAAGAATATTATTTACAAACTGAAGCAATAATGGGGATTATGGCAAAAAGGGTAAAAATTTTATTTTCAATATTAGGAACGTACCTATGCGTTTAATTAGAGGTACCCGAAACACATTTTTGTCGCGCATTACAAAATGTATGCGTTTATCAATCTATTTCGGTACAGTACCTGAAACCGAATCACGTAGGCATTTTAAAAGCTTATTTTTTAGGAACGGTTCATGAAAAAGGGTGCAACCTGAAAAATATTTGGAAAACTGTGGCACAAACTGTCATATAAGGGACATATTACGTTGAAACCTCATGCCAGTTTAAGCAAGTATTTCTCTGAGGACACATCTCAAGTTGAAAAATTTGAAGTAGTATTTAAAAGGCTCCAGAATGGGGGAAATCCAAGACAAGGGCGAATCTGTCGAGTATGTTCTGCCGGTTGAGGTAAGGATTTTTGGACATTTATATTTAATTTTTGAGTTTATTTCTGAAAATTTTGATTCCCTTATCACTTGTTTTTTTTTTTTTTTTTTTTTTTTTGGTAAAGCTTTGGGACTACATCTTAGGTAAAGTAAAAAACACCGAGGATATCTGGAGTTGTTCCAATACATGTTATCTCTGGAAAGATCTGATGACCAGTTTGCATGGAAACCAGGAAACTTGGATGTTCGCAGCAGTATTTCCCAGTTTGATGGAGTATCTCCCAACAAACGACATTTTGGAGTGTCGTCGCGTTTGTAAGAAATGGTGCACGAGCATTGACTCGACCTTAGAACAACGGCAGTGCTCCCAGTTTGGCACGCAAAGTTATCGCGTGATTCATCCCGACTTTCGGAGTGTCGCTAAAGCCAACAATTTAACTTACTTTGAAGTTCTTCATCGTTTTGAGGACGATTTCTCACATCACCCCAGGGGAAATCCGTTTCTCTCCCGCTCGTTGTTCTTGTACTATCCTAGAACGTCGGAAAGAACTCTGCAATTTGTGGAGCACTTTGGAAAACACCTGTGGTCACTAAGTATTCATGTATCTGAGTTCTTGCAGAATGACGGGGTTCATCAATCAGTGGAGTACACACAGTACCTATACAAAATCCTCGCTGCAGTTCCGAATCTGCGGAAACTGAGAATCTACGCGGTAACCTATATGCGTCATCCAGAACGCGAGAATCGACGGTTGCGCGAGTTTCTTTTGGAGAACCCTCCTCCTCCGTTGCCTCATCTGAAAAGTGTCCACATTAGTGTGTCCCACGGACCGTTGCTGCAGCAAGCCTTGGAGTACGCGTACTCACCCCAGTGCAACGACATTTGTCACTCGGTTGTCGGGCTTGTCTCTCTGTCCAAAATGAATCTGCCAAACTTGAAACGCTTATCTTTGGAAATCGAGGCTGACAATTGGCTTGTCCAAATGACTAATTTAAGAAATTTGAGAGACCAGCCACCCCAAGAGCTGCACCTCAACCTTCGCAACTTCAACAGCTACTCGAGCTCCATCATGGCGGAACTTTTTGAAGCTGTTGAGCACTTGAATGGATCTTTAACCCATTTAAGAATCCTTTTCGGGGCTGGATACACTGATGGAATGGTGTTTCCAGAAACTCTCAACTTGCCCCGTTTGAAAAGTCTTGCCTTGAGAAATGTACTTGTTCAGAAGCATACTTCCTTCGACTTTCTCAAGTCATTAGACTCCCTTTCCAAATTTACTTTGGAATCCTCCTACAGAGGAAACGTGGAACGTAACCATACAACTTTGGACTTCAATCTTTACCTGGGACGAATTTTTCATAGTGAAAAGACCAAGTCATCCGCTATCTTATACAAAAGCAATTTATGGAGATTGGTCCCATCACTGCAGAATGTTACAATTCATGTCCAGACGAATCCCGAGTGGAGCATTGCATACTCTCGACAAATGTACCACTCTTATGTGAAAAATAATTTATTTTGATTTTTATAACTTATGTTTTGATTGTTTGTATTAATAAAACTGTAAATTATAAAGTACAGTAATTACATATACCTTTTATAATTTCGTAACAATCGTTCCACTATCGTTTGTCTGCTGCATCCATTCGTTTTCGTTCCAGCTCACTTTTAGCATAATAAATGCTAGTATCTGGGATTTCCAGTCATGACCAAGCGGAATGCGCACATTTCTAACGTCTGCGTTGCAATCCTAGTCTCATTGCCCGTGCTAGGATTTGAGGGTCAACGTTGTCATAGTTTTTGTCAACTATTTTCAGTCCTCGCCCTATTCCTGAGCAGAGTTCGTTTCCTACACCAACATCTTCCAATCCCAACTAATGTCTGGAAATTGACGCAAAAATTCGGCGTGCTTAAGCACGTCACCTTCGGCCTCGATTAAGCTATGCCTTTGTTTTCACCACAAGTTTCCAGATAAAAAGATTCAAGATACAACTTGTCTTCAGGAACAGAGCTTATCTTTTGATCCTTTCATGAGTTATTTGGTTCGATATTTACAACGTTGTTGTTGTTTTGTATTGCTTTTCGAAAATGTCAATCGTCGCTCCTAAAATCAACACCAAACATTTGCATAAGACTGGACAAATTATTCTGAGATGTCATTACACGTCATCACATTGTTGACCAACTGTCACGGGAACACTGTCATCCTGTACTTGTTTTATGTTAAGCTCTCTTGCATCACGTTAGCCAACCCTTAGTCGTTCTTATGTGTTATGGAGTTGAGGACGACACAAGTAAGCCTTAAGAATGTTCAGTTATCGGAGAAAGTTAGAAAACCCCCAAGATTTTACATACGACCCAGAGTCAGCCAAAGTCGACTTGTATCTTTCCCTCAAACCTCTTCTTTTGTTTGGAAATATTATCGGCCTACTCCCTATCAACCAACACCCCTGGGAACCCACGGCTTTCTCCAGGATTCCCTCGTTATTCGTCCTTTTTTGCTTATCATTCCATGCCTCCGTTGCTCTTATCATTTTCCTTTACTGGGGCGCTGACTGGAACGCCCATTCCTTTGCCCAGAGCGCTACCTCAATTGTATTCGCCGGAGTGGGCCTTTACGTCTCCATTTTCCTCTGTGTCAACTCCATCCCACTAAGCCAACTATGGCAACTCTGGCGCCACGTTGACCTGCCGTATCCGCAGCCCTTCTTCCCCATCAAATTAGGGATCGCTTTAATTTCAACTACGATTTTACTCTCTGGAATTTTGGAAAACCTTTTCTCTCACGGAAACGTTTTAATCTTTAACATAAGAAACAACCAATTCTCCAACAAATCAATTTCAATATGGGAAACCTACTGGGACATCCACTACCCCAGGTATTCCAAACTATTCCCATACTCCACGGCCCTTTCAATATCTCTATTTGTTGGCAATAAACTTTGTATTTACGCATGGAATTTCGGCGACATTTTAATTGCCTCGATCGCTTTCGGCTTGTATTCCCGATTAAAAGCTTATTTGAAGTCTATCAGGACTTTAATCACTGGCCCAATGTACCCCAAATTCTGGGCGCAAGCAGCCGTAGGCCATGAAAAGCTTCTCAAACTTGTTTACAAATTTAAGGACTTGTTATCGCCGTTGTTATTTGCGTGCACCTTCGCAAATATTTTCTTTTTGGGGATAGTTTTGTACAACTTTCTGCAAACTTCGCAGACAGTGGTATTATCCTCCTTGTCATATTATGAGAGGCTGCACGAGGTCTGGCGTCAGATTTATTTTAACTGGGCGTTCGTCCACCTCCTCTCCAGGACCTTGACTACCTTTGTTTGTTGCGCCAAGGTGAACGAGTACGCCCACAAAATGATTGAGATTTTGGAGGAGTGTCCGACGTCGCAGATAACGATACAGGTAGCCATCAAAACGATACTGAGTGGCATATTTTTTTTATGCATTTTTCTGTTTGATTTAGGTGGAACGCCTTGAGTTACGCCTCCGCAAAGAGAAAATAGGCTTCACTGGACTAGGCTACTACATAATTACAAAGCCATTTATTCTGAGAGTAATGAACGTTCTGTTTACATTTGAAATTGTAATGTTGCAGTCAGGAAAATGATTAAAGTTACAGTTAACGATGAAATGGAAATAAATGATCTGAAAGTTGTATATTAAGAAACAAAAGAGGTACAGGATCTTAACTTTTACAAAAATCTCCACCCCAAACCAGTTCCAAGTTCTTTCCCAGACTTTCTCGACCCTAACGTTCATGGCATGCATATAGACATCCCCATCGTTACCTTCAAGTCAGAGCATGAGCTCGCTCAAACCGTTGACATTGTGGATATCGCAAGACAATGTCGTCGAGAAAAGCGGTCACACGCGACTCATGTTCGAGTAAATGTTTCGGGTCAAGGTTGGCTCATATCACCTCCACATCCGAGCTCCATCAGTCACCATAGTCGTGTAAGACTTTTGAAATTGAACACGAGCTGTTGTCTGGCAATGTCGGACAGTTAAAAAGTTGACGTAGTCAAGTGCTCCAGTCCGTAAATTAAGCCTAATTTCAGTCGCTTAAAGTTTTTAAAGATAAACAACAAGCCTTATTTCTTTTTCAGCGAAGTCACACCGTAAATTAATTTGTTTATTATTGAAGGTTAAACGACGTTAGAGGAAAACAATTTGTTTAATTTGTTCCGTCGAGTACAAACATAGGAAACAAACACTTCATTCTCTTATTTCAGCGAATGTTTTTTGTATCTCTGTGCATACATACTTCATAATTTGGGCACAATATATTTTGCTCTTGTTGAGAACCTGGCGGACACCTTTTCTTTTCCATCTTTCCTCCTCACGTGGAACATACCTAAGAAGAAGAAAGATGGTAGGGTAGATAACTTTTGTTTATGAGAGAAAAAATTATATTATATTACGATTATTATATTACGTATTTTATGATTTTTATTATATTATTACGTGTAACATTTTCAGGTCTGGAAAAGCATCCGCTCACGAAAAATAATATGTTGTGTGCCAGTGTGTGAACTACGTTCAATGTTATTTACTTGTCCAGCTTCTCATTTTAGTGAAATCAAACTTGAGGACCCGCTTTCCTCGTCCGATCAAGAACTTGCCATCTTGTTTCACGCATATCTGGAAAGCCCGCCTAAGCGTGAATCCAGGAAGAAAATCGACTCCTTTAACGTTGATTTGATACAGCATTCTGTTAAGCGATCTTATCCATAAAATTTACAAACAAATTTGTTTTCAATACCAGAACTAGAAAAACAAGTCTGAATTTTGGACGACTTTGAGCAGAAATGCCAGTCATTTCTTTAATTACACGGTCAACCTCACTGACACCGTAGACCAGAATTAAGTTGAACTCTGAATCATCCATGAATCTAATCTAAACCCATGCAAAAAAAACTACATTTTACACATGACAGTGAGCTACTAGTCACCACTGTTGACTGTACGCATCTCACTTAATCGGTTTCTCATTCACCTTCACAGTTTTGCACGCAATGATAATTAAAAGCGAAAAGAAAAACAAGTTTTTCATAAAAGATTCTCAGTTCAATTCTAGAGATAAACCAAGTCACATCATGAAAGTGAATTTGTTTTTTATTTTGATATTTTGTTTGTCGCTTGTGGTCAGCCTTCCTCCAAAAAATGTCCGATGGACGAGGGAGTTATTGGTGGGAAATGAGTACACAATCCGATGGAACAATGAAGACCCTGACTATTTGGTGATGGAAATGCAAGCCCCTGTAAGGGGCTATTTGTCCATAGGCTTCTCTCCAAATGGAGCCATGGCTGGAAGTGACATTGTCATGGGATGGGTGGACAGCTCTGGACAAGCGCATGTCAAAGATTTGTGGGCAGTCGGGAACTCTGCTCCGTTGGAAGATGACCACTCGGATTATGACCTTCTGTGGGGCGAAGAGGATGAGTTTGGAACGACAATACGGTTTAGAAGAAAATGGGACACGTGTGATCATCAAGATAACAAGATCAGCGTGCGTCAACATTTAAAATACTACACAATTTAATTTCAATTGTAACTCAACTGTTGGTTAACGCCTGATGGTTATTATTAGGAGGATACTATACGATTGATATGGGCTGTAAGTGAGGACGACCCCATGAGAAACGGCAAGTTTATGCCAAGCTACCACCAAGTTGACTTCCGGGGTGGGCAAAGTGTTTTCTTGAAAGTTGTGACGCACCTGGCTCCATTCCCGGACGAGTTACCAGTGCCAGACCCTAATATTCACTTTTGGGATGTGAGATTCAACAATGTACCTGTTGACGGAGTCACGGACACTACGTACCACTGTAAAATCTTCAAAGCCCCTGAGTTCCTGGATAAGTCAAACAAGCACCAAATAATTGGGGTAATCTGAGATTTTCCATGCAAATAACACACAGGGTATTAAAAATTGTGGTATTTCACCCATGAATTTTAGTATCGGACTCTTATCGACCAATCCAATCGCGAATGGGTCCACCACATCAACTTTTTCGAGTGCAGCGTACCTCCACAAATGGGCGGGAGTGAGAGTGTGTTCGAGCGACACTTGAACCATCCCGGGGAGCAATGCTATACCCGAAATATGCCTCCCGAGTGGGGCGAATATTGTATAACAGTGCCATTTGTATGGGCTGCAGGGGCGGAAGGTCTCATGCTTCCGGATCATGGTGGGATTCCACTCCATGAGGAGCACAATGGGACGACTTACTTCATGATGGAAATCCATTATAACAACCCCAAGAAAATACAATGTAAACTTAACAATGGCCAGAACCATGCAGTTTTACTTTGAGACTTTGAGAAGCCTTTTAAATAATTTTTCTTGTCCGCAGTCGTAGACAACTCTGGAATTCGGGTATTCATCACGGGGAACACCCGCCCTAACGACTACGGCTCCGTCACCATCCACGCTCGCTACGGTCAATTTCAAATGATCCCACCCAAAGCCGCCGGCTGGAGGAATATGGGCTTCTGCACGTCTGAGTGTACACAGTCAATACTACCTCCAGAGGGAATAACTGTCTCTCACGCTATGCTCCACGCTCATCTAACAGCCAAAGTTTTAAAACTACGCCACATCAGGAATGGCATCGAACTGAGTCCCATCGCGCAAGACCTCCAGTACGACTTCAACTACCAGCAGACAAGAGTAGTCAATCCGCCAAGGAAAGTACTTCCTGGTGACATTGTTATGATTGAGTGTGAATACGACACGAAAGACAGAACAAACATCACTTATGTACGCAAATGTAACGAAATTGTCTGTAAAATATTTTTGTCAGGGTTTAATCTTAAAATGGATGAATTTTTTTTTACTTCCCCCAGGGTGGGACAAGTACAACAGACGAAATGTGTCAAGGTATTATCACCTACTATCCCAAGATACCTCTGTCCATTTGCAAAACACAGCATGAGTTTTACAACTTTTTTGACGCCTTGGGTATTAAGAAAGTTGAGGGCAAGCAGGTCCTTAATATGCTTCAACTTCCGTATAAGCCGAAGTACCAAATCAACTCATTTTTCTCGCATTTAATACAAAAATACATATTTTATAGAAATAATCTTTATTTTGATTATGTAAGGCCTGGTCAAATGTTTGATGTTGGAGATGACGCCTACATCTTGAAAAACGGAACCCGAGGACACCCAGAACATGCCTTTGACCTTTTATACGTCACCGATCCAGTGCCAAGCAATGGAGTTCAAACTGTACGTGAGTATGTTGACAACATTGACTGGTCCAAATGCGATGGAGAACAGACTTGGAAAGTGTGGAAACAGTGGTGGGAGGGGGACCACGTGGCTTTCTGTACAGGACCAGGCTTCAAACGGATTCCTCTTAAGGTACACTATCCGAGCATACAAGTTAAACTATAATATTTTAAAGTAATTTTTTAAATAAAACTTAATGCTTGCTTTAGGATTATACGGTCAAATACCCAAAATATATTCCATACCAAGAGCCAATCTCCGAAACCTGCCGATCAAGTGCAAGTCGTTTCACTCTGCAGACGAGCGTATCGATCATAGTTTTTCTAGTGATAGTGCGGTTTTCTATCTTTTAATATCCGGTTTTTAATTAGCCATTAAAAAAGTGTATAGTTAATTACTGTATTCATACGAGCGATTTTTATTCTTGGAATATTATTTTGACCTTGGCATGTATAGGTAAAGCCTCTCGTTTTCTTAACAATACTGAATACACACAGATAAAAATATGTTCACAAGTACAAACCAAGCGAGTAGAAGTATAAGGCATTACGCGCTTCCACTCGGAATCGGAGTAATTTTACTCATTTACGTGACCGTCATGGCAAGTCTCGTTAAAATTTCAAAATACGAAAGCAGAGAACTAAAGGGGTGCGTAATTAAGACTCAAAATAAGTTAAACTTAAGAAATAACGTCGGAGAATGATTGGCTGACGCATACTTAAAATAATAGATTTTCTACCTCAAGTGAAGAATTCATAGCGTACACTAGATACGACTATTACGACGATGACGATCATACCCATGAATTTGGGGGCCATGACTACGTTGACGTTGGCCAAGAAAAGGGAGGCGAAGGTAGGCATAGTCACAGTCCGGAGGAAAATGGAGGCGACGGGAAGCATAGCCACAGTCACGAGGAAAAGGACCAGACATACGACCCTTTGGAGGAACTCCACTCTCACTCCATCGAAGACATGTTGAAAGAGAAAAACGTTAGCTTGAAAGAGGGGCAAAGTGAGCAAGAGCCTCATTCCCATTCACACTCTGAAGAGGAGGAATCTACGACTGCGACCTTCATCCCAAAAATAGGAAGGAAAAGAACCCTCCTTCGACTGTCGTCCACTTCTAAACCACTTTTCAAGACGAGACTGCTGTTGCAGAACACAAAATCACGATGATGATATGTTGTACATTTTGTTTCATGAGCGGGTCTTTGTGCACGCTTTTATGTTGTCAACTTCCAGATTTTCCAGTTTTTTTGAAGACTTGTTGACCTTGAGTTGCTAGTTCATTTCAATAAATATTGGTGCAGTTTTGGTCGATTCTGATGTCCAGTCTTGATACAGTGCTCAATTGGAATTCGTCATGCCACTCAACATTGATTTCGCAGGTAAAAAGGTCCTCATCACTGGAGGAGGCCAGGGAATCGGTCGTGCGTTAGTACAACGGTTCCATGATGACGGGGCTCAGGTCTACACGCTTGACAAAAATCCTGAAACGATTGATAAGCTAAAGGCAGAGCTGCCTAGTGTCAACGCTCATGTCGTAGATCTGACGGATTGGGAGGCAACCAGAAAGCTGATCGAGTCTTTTGGGCCGATCGATCATTTGGTCAACAATGCTGCAATCATGAAGCATGTCGACTTTATGGATATTACAAAGAGTGACACTTCTCAGTAAGTTTATGTAGTTAAATTTAAATCATGGATAGAAACATACAGTTAAAAGTTATATGTTTTAGACACTTTGATGTCAATGTTGGAGTGGCTATCAACGTTACTCAAGCCTTTGCAAGGCCCTTAATCCAGGCAGGACGTGCAGGGACCGTGGTCAATATAGCCTCTATTGTAATATTTCCTCATAATTGTCACGTTAAAATCACTAAAAGCAGTTTTTCACGTGTCATTATTTATACTGTAATGTTCAAACAGGCCGCACGCGTTTCAGGTGCTCTTGGAACATCCCTGTACTGCGCTTCAAAGGCAGCCGTTGAAAACCTAACAAGGTCGATGGCTGTGGATCTAGGCATCCATGGAATTCGCGTGAACTGTGTCCTTCCAGGTATCGTGAATGCTCCGATGATAACAACAGATCCCATGTTCTCAGCCGCTGTACCAATGTTGTTGGAAACGTTGACCGTGAAACGGCTCATTGAGCCGAGGGAAATTGTTGATTTAATCATGTACTTGCTCAGTCCTCTGGCTGAAATGATTGTTGGGCAAAGTGTCGTGATTGATGGAGGAGCATTGGTTAAAAATTGAAGTAAAATATTCAAATAAATTTGACCTTACAAATGTATTATGCGTTTTTTACACGTACGCAAAGACATTGACAATGATTACATAAAACTGACCACAAATTGCTCTGGTTGAGCCAATGAGTGGCCTATCCCATGCATTTCTTATTAAAATTTGTCACAAAAAAAGAAATTAAAAGTAAAAATAAACAAGGCACAAGGGGTACGAGGTACCTGAAAAACCTGCAAAAACCGAGTCAAACCTGCAAAAAAGGGTCAAAACGATAAAAATTACATCTGCATAGCTATGAAAGACAATCAACTAGAATTTGAATCAGCAATCAAATGCATCTGAATTTTGGAAGCCACGTTACCTTTCTGGAAGAGTGACAACACTATCCACTACAGTTCCATGAGGTGGGTTGTCATGAGCATCTTGCTTCACTTGGAAAACGCGAGTGTTGATCTTTTTGGTTACCTCGACAAGTGTGAGCCGGCGTGGGTATCTACTCACCAACTCACCTCGGGATACCGATCCGCCAGCTCGTTCTGTCCTACGAAAAGCACATTCATCATGATAAGTGATATGGTGGTCAATAAACTTGATTCAATTCCAGACCATTATGCATACCCTCAATTCGGTAAGTTCCTTTTGGTACACATACCGAAGCTGTCCATCCCCACTCCATCACGGAACATGATGGATGATTTTCTCCGGGTAATTGCCGTTGTTCTCTTTCTCTCCTTGGAATGCTTTCATGCACTTTACGGGAACCAAACAAAGGTCTAATTACCTGAAAACGCAGTCTCAATTCAAGTGTGAGTAAATCAACAATTGAGGCCGACGCACTGGCGTACTGGTGATATCCCTTCTCCTGTTCTTGGAAAGATCATCATCGCCGTGGACGTGGTGCAGAAGTATTTGGTGAACTGTGGTGAAAAAAAAATGTCCACCATCGCACCGATGCTTCCACCCTTACTTCCCGCGGCTCTCCCCCAACTTTGCGTTCATCTCCACCACAACCTTGGTCGCTATGGACATGAGTCCCTTGGAGCCCACATTTTCGGA
>VICI01003146.1:0-14115 GCA_019593645.1 Akabosia matsudoensis | reverse complement strand
AGATTATTCGGTCTGCTAATGAATCATTAATTGCCCGTGTAAAATGCACATGCAAATTCCCATCCCCAGTAAAATACCCCTGTATTTCAAGTCACCAGTTGAAACAATTTTTTTTAAAACTGAATCGTAGGTAAAGATTTGATGTAGTCTACTCTTCGTAAATATAAAGTCCCAAGGGAATTGAAAATTCAAAAGTACTTGACGTAGACCTGACCTAGGAATAGTTTTAACATGTCTCCCGAACTGCAACTACAATGTTACACTCTATAAGTTACTTGAAATAGAGGCTATTTTAGTAGTGTTGCTGTGTATTATCATTATATTCCAAAATTTAGCGTATGTGTGATGAGCCTTAAAGTAAGGTTTTGTCCGGATGACGTAATGCTTGAAGGCAAAAATAATGATTAGGCCAAATAACAAGTAAGTTATTATCTAATTGCTAAAATTAATTTAATAGTCTATATCCAATTTAGAATTTTATCTAATTACACTTTTTTTAAATCCTTGCCGAAACAATTCTTCTGAACACTATTGGTTCGTGATTTCAATGAAATTTTTTAAATTTGCTTATAAAACATTCTTGCATAAAAATTTTGTCAACAACAAAAATATCACTTGAAAACAAGTAAGAGTACGTGTTAATCATATATTTTAAACGTTTTCTTTCATGCATAGTCAATCTGGGCTATATAACTACAGACTTGGCCTTGCTTCAGTAGAAGTGCGTTCATATTTTACACATAAATAATCGTACTTGCCTGTCACGCATTCTTAGACTTCGACAAATTACATCGGTCACTATTTCAAACGGTTTAACAAACCTAAATTCTTTGAACAATGTAACTTTTAAATCAAAATCCCTATAGAACGTAAACTATCAACCCTGAGTGACGACTATGAGCCAATAAATTTTTTTGATAGTTTTGAAAGCGCTCAACAGGCTCCTAAAAATGATCCTACTGCCATGTTGCTCCATAAAAGTACATATTTAGCTTTCTTTTTCACAAAATATTTCTGTCTCATTGTTCAAAGTGGACAGTTGACTTTAGCCTTGATGAAAAAATCTATTCATCCGTTCACTTTACGTACAAACTATCCCTAACTAACGATTTTTCTTTGCCTATGTGAAGGCGTATACTCTTGAATTTCCATGTGCAGAATGAAGTTGCTTATTATTCCTTCAAGTTCTTCGTTTTTTTAAATATAAAAATCGCTTTAAGCAGTGGAATCATCTTGATTTGAGCGGATGTTTTCAGTTTTGGCAAGATAATTTGGCCTTTCCTCATAAATCTTGACACTATCGAGATGGAAGTGTTGCTCCACTCTACATCATTCTTTCAAAATTTCGACACAATTGGGCAGCGATACTTAAGTAACAATAAATCTGGTTTACATCATAACAGTAGTTTTTCATAAGTTCAAAACATTTATATAACTGAGGCCTTTGAATGAATGCGAGGGAACATAACGATTTTGATAACAGTAGTAATTGGGATTTCAGCGTGTATGCGATTTCCATTACACGGGGTCTTCTTTTGTACACACTAATTAAGAATAGTATACACGCTATTTACAAACGGATATAAATACGCACTTTCATAACAACTTAATTACATTTCGACTATCCATTCCGAGGTTCCTAAACAAAACAAGCATCATTTAGGATTTGACTGCAGAGCGGATGTTATCTGAGACCACAGATCCTTTTTACAAGCTTTCGACCTGTGGAAAAAACACAATAATAAAAGTTAATTTCCAATCCTTCGTTGATGGAGGTTTCGAACACTTCAAAGGGGCATTCATATTAAAAATCTAAGCTACATACCTTCTCAAGTTCTGCAACCACTCTTTGAATTGGCTCATTCCATCCGGTGTGAGATGGAAAGCTTGTCGTGCTGTACATACAATGCTGACAAAGTCCTCATAGTCAGCGAGAGTGATGTGATAGAGTTTTTGATGAAGACACTGGAAGTACATTTGTTGACACTTCTGCACCAACGGTGCCAAAGGAGATCTTGGATTTGTGTAAACCCACGAAAGGTTGTTGTTTCTTGATATAAGGGCAGCATCCAAAATAATTTCGTGGAGCACGAACGGGTTGGCGATAGAAGACACGGCACAAATACAGAATTGCTGTAAGTACTGTGCCCCTAACTTTCTTGAGATCGAGAGCAACCATTTCACGTCTTCTCCGTACGGAGGATTTCTGGCAAACTTTGCCTGAGGTCTATCGTCGTGAACTCGACGGGCCAAAGTTTCCATCGCTAACATTCCAACTCGATATGCAGCTAAAAGATATTTCATCTTGATGGCGGATTGCCCTTGTTGATGCTGATTGCTGGCATCACGAGCACCCTGCAAAAACTAAACCATACATTGTATTATTTGCAATTTAGTAGTTTTTGGTTATAGAAACGTAAGTCAACACTCCGTACCTGAGATGCACTCACTGGAATATTCTCAACTTTTCCCATAGGTAATGGCATCGGATTCCCATGAGGTGGTCCTTGCATATGCGCTCCTTGCATGAATCCGTTTCCGTGATTCATCATCCCATTTCCACAGTTCATCTATGTACATTAAATTAAGTTGCTCATGATCAAGAATCGATATGTCACACATTATGTATCAAAATCCATGTGGTTTCGTACAAAGTAACCCACCTGTGGCTGCCCGGATTGTCTGGCATTCATCATCTGAATATTTCCTTGTGCCATTGCATGCCCATTAGGAGGTAACAAAATTTGACCGTTTGGTGCTACAGCACCATTGGGCAACTGACCAGGGTGTCCATTGGGTGCGAGGACCATTGGGCCTTGCTGTCCAGACTGCTGTGGCATTCCATTTTGACTTCCTGTGGGGTTAGACATCGCTAGCATGTGTGAGCTGTTATTCATGCTGACAGCGTGGTGTTGGTTCGATGATGACATGTGCTGTACATGTCCTGGCATTGGGACACCCGCGATACCCAAGCTTCCGTTGACGGTCACAGGATGAGATACTGGGGCTACAACAGCGACCTGAGGTCCGCTACAAGGAGGTACTCCCACAGGATTGGAGCTATGATGCTGACTGACTCCAATCTGACTATTCATCACACTCATATGGGAATGTGTTACAGGAAAATATTGTGCAGGAGCTTGTCGCATGTTCATGTGCGAGTGCGGGTTGGATGGGACGTTTGCGTTGGATATGGGCACTGGAGGATAGTATTGTAGCGCTGCCCCTGCATTCACCATTGCGTGGGAATGGTTATGACCATGAGAATGATGTGGATGCTGGTTATGCATAGGATTCCCAAATGGGCCTGGTCCAACTTGATTTTGTGGGGCACCTTGAGGAGGTTGTTGTTGACTATTGTAATAACTGGCGCTTGATGTGGTAACACCTGTACTGCTCGGAGGCTGTAAATGAAAGAAATGCACAAGTTAATTAAAAACGTCCGCTTTTAGCTGAAAAATTTGGTTCTCCTGTATGTACCTGATAAATGACTCCTTGATATACATAATTCCCTGGAACAGGATTGAAAGCAGGAATGAATGGAACTTGTGCATAAGGACCCGCTCCATATGGAATGGCAGCCGAATGGGGATTCGGCATTGGATACACGATTCCACCGTGCTGTGGCTGATGGGACATTTGAGCTGGCGAGGGCTGTATCTGAATTATGTCAATAGGCCCTTGGACGGAGGAAGGACCTGTTGCGCCTCCAGAAGGTGGGGGCGGGGGTGGATTGTTTGGATTAACAGGTGGAAGGCCGGTTTGAGGGGAGACGACAACGTGATGCGCGTGAGACGCTGGATTAAGTGGGTCAAGCCCAGGGTCTAATGAGAGAAGGGAATCATGGTGGCTAAGATCGTCATTCAGCACATCGACATCCAGTGGAAGGTGCTGTATGAAAAACACATAAATTTAACAACTGGAACTCGAGGATGATTCGTTCACAGCAAATTCGAAGTGCTTTACCTTTTGGTACAAAGAGTACCATTGTCGAGCTACGTCGAATAGAACTTCTGGGTACACGCCACCTCCCTTAGCTGCAGACTCAACAGTAAGGCAGGCTTTCTCTAGCATTCCATCGCTTTGCTCCTTGCACTGCGATTTGAAAAATAAATACTATTTAATTGTGAAGCCCGAGCATCAATTTTAAATTATTTGCAATTTCTCATACCTGAAGGATCGCTCTATGAATTTCATTTGGGTTTAGAGCATGAGCATGCGGTAAACATGATAATGCCAATTCTGCAGCAGCCCTGACCATATTTGCATCCCCTCGTGAAGCTCTATCCGCAATAGTAACGGCTTCTGTCGGCGTCAAATGCGTCTCCCATGTATCAATCAAAAACGCTATCGCTGGCGCGCCAATTTCCATAGCTTGACCTGTGATCCACGAAACATGGCTGGAATACGTTCTGCTCAACCAGTTTGGACTAACGGCATTGTGAAGGCCCAACGCGTACAACCCAATATGGAATGCGCACATATGTAAAGCTCTATGTGGTCCTCTTGGATTTTGTCCATTACTTGGTTGGGTGAAAAGGCTCTGATTACTAGAACCTCCTGCTTTTCCGAGCACAATCTTAGCCAACTCGAACATAAAATGAGCTCCTGCCTCGGATGGTTGATTAGGGAGAACGGGATATGACCGCTTTCCTTTGAACCTAACTGAATCTTTTCCAGTCCGTCCAGTCGGTTGAGGTGCTGGTGGATTAGAAGTAGAAGCAGACGGTTGAGTTGGCTGCTGAGATGTGCTTGCCGACGCTGTGCCACTTGCTTGAGATTGAGATGCTGCGCCAGTAGGAGTAGCAGCTGCACTCGAAGCAGCTCCTGCTGTTTCATCAGACTCAGCACGCGGGGTCGATGCGATCGCACTACTTCCAGCCTGGTTGCTGGAACTTGGAGCTTCGTTATTTACACTGGTGGCTTCACTCTTCAGAATACCCACATTAGAGCTACATGTACTGGAACTGCTACTTCCACCTTCATGGTTGCTTGGACCGCTCGGTGTCGCATTGTTCCCAGTTCCTGCGATGGATTGGCTGCTACCACTTGGCGAAGTATCGCGAGGTGTTAGAGAATTCACCTCCTCGCCCTTTGCACTTGCACTACTGTTCCAACCTGCACCTAACAAGGTGGTCGTGGGAGGATTGTTGGAATAGTACGCGGAAGGTAATGGTACCTTGTACAATTGATGGATTTCACGATCCAGTAACTTCTCCATGATCTTCGCCAATTTATCTGAGTCATCTTTATAATGCAGAAGCATTGACAGTGCAAGATCCCCACGTTGTCTACGTGTTCCTTCACAGAGAAGTGGATGGTCTGCCTCAGAAACGTTTGCCTTAAGTCCGAGTGCTGAAACTGCAGCCTCAAAACCGAGAGATTCGTCTGTTGGTAAGTGATACACTCCCCCCTGAAGACTACATCGGCCTTCACGATTACTTGGCATGACAAGCGCATCAAAAATAAAGTTGGCCAAAACCAATGGAAGGAGCGCTTCTCCTCTCGATTTAAAAGTTCCATCCTTCAAAGTTTGTGCCTTTAACCGAATCATGTCTAATTCCTTCTGCCCAATCAGTATCCTCTTCAGAAGTTGAGCTAATTCCGCTTCCTGATTTGCTAACTTTACCTCAAGGGGTTTAGTTGATGCAGGAGGTCTTGCCAGCTCCAGTCCAAACATTCCTACTTGAAATGCAAGACAGTACTGCTGAGAGTTTTCAGCCAAGACAGTACATAAAAATCCACATTTCGACAGTGTGGCCGACGCTAGACAGGATATCTGATGAGATAGTGGGTTTACTTTCTTTCTTTTCCCTTTCCCAGCCACAGACAGGGGTAATTCAATGGATAAATTGGGTGGATGTTCGAGGAGTTCCTTTGCAAGCTGCACGCCAAGCTTGCAAGCTTCTTTGGAATGACCATGAGCATGAAGTCCTTCAGCTCGTGCAAACAGCACTTCCCATGGATCCTCTATTCTTCGCAGATTCGCGAAAACATTCCATCCTGCATCTTTCTTATCGTCAGTATTATCACCTCGTTTAGCGGGTCCAACAGGAGTCTTCGGGTCGTAATAGTACAATTGATATTCATCCCCGCTTTGCTGAGAATCGGACGAGTCAAACTTTGGAGCTGGCCCTGCGACAGGAACCTTAGGTCCAGCAACACGTGCAGTTGCGGGATCTCTAGCTGACAACGATGAGTCTGAGTCACCGTCTAAATCTGCCTCAGCATCAACTTCAAGCTCGTCGCTGGTTCCTGTATTGTTCATGCTCAAAGTTTGCGATGCTAATGATCTAACTTTAGCGTCTGCTTCAACGCCTTCGTCACCTTCCAACAGATCAGCATCATTGTCACAAAAACCCTCAGAGCTAACACTACTTCTATTACCATTTCTAGCACCACTATTTAACGACAACACTGCTTCACTTGACGTGGACGGACCCTCTCCGGATGAAACTTTTTCACGTCCACTAGAAGATGAAGATCCTGATGGGACGACCACATCGTCGTCAAATGAAGAACTCTGTTCAAAAGACGCATTCCTATTTACTTTAATCTTCAATCCAGACGCACTCATGCTCTTTCCCGACGAAACTACAGGACGTTCGCTACCCATTTCTTGGCTAAGCAGTAACTCTGCAGCTGCAGCTTTGCTTGATGAGCTAGGCGTTGCAGTAGCATTGTTTGCGTTACTGTTGTTTCCCTTCTGTTTTCTGGATTTGCCAGCCTTTCCAGACTTTGACGGTCCGGGAACTGGTCCTGTACTTGATGACGGCCCAGGATTACTATGATTTGCAGAGCTTCCAGCAGCACGGTTTGGTCCGGGTCCATCTCCACCGTTGCCTCGTTCAGCTCCAAAGTCTACACTTCGTGGACGTTTAGAAGTTATTGGGATGCTGCATATTGTTGCAGATGAGTGTAAAAGGTGATGTTCTCCGGCAGGATTGTTTAAGATGGCATGGGAGGAATGGATCATTCCTGTTTCCCCTGAGCGAGAATGGCCGTCCGAATGACGGAAACACATAAAAGGGCAATGGTATTTGCGGCTGGATTCAGAGTACGTCACTCCAGGAATGGGATAAGAGTCCCACGTCAAATAACAAGCTTCCAACGCAGGCCGGAATCCGGGAAAGACCTCTACATCATTTTTAAAACTATTGGCATGCTTCGACGAACCAACTGAGGCGTTACGAGATTTTGAAACCTTTTCAACTATTTTCACGTGCCATTCCTGGTTAACAGAAAAAAATTGTCTTCAAGTAACTGCAAATATGATGTAATGGCTCCATTAAAGTCATATTTTGTGGTTGCTTACCCTAAATTGACTATGTAGTATACATCGTTCATCTGGAGATAATCCAGGATTCAGAGCAGCTAATCTCCACAAGCATACGATTTCATCGCACAAGCTGGAACCCGCGTGTTGACAGGCGTGAGCGTTGGAGTTGACACTGTGGTGCTTCCCACCATGTCCTGAGTTACCATTGTGAAGAGCTACTTTAGTGTTAAACCACCACACAAGAATCTAGAAACAGGGAATGAAAGTGGTCAAGTTGGAGAAAATTGTTACGTATTACTTGTGGAACAACTCGCAACCAAACTGCTTTGATTGTGTTTCCCCTACCTGGTCACAATTAAGACATTCCTCAGTTATGATTTCCAAAAGCGGGACGGCATTTCTGTCTTCTCGTCTGAACATTTCCCTCACGATCGAAAGTAAGTTCCACATTCCTTCTGGCTCACGACCGCGCAGAGGTCTCAATAAACTACTCCATTCTGCTGACGCTGGAGGAGCAGCACTCGTTAAGTAATTAACATCACTAAAAACTATGGGTGCAGGAACACAAAACTTGATGAGAATTTTATGAATGTTGCCGTGCAAAGTTCGCTCATCCAAGTACCACGAGGTTTGCTCATTTGCTGATGCACCTGCTGTCGGATCTGGTGCACCTCGGAGCTGCAAAATAGTTCATCAAAATGGTGACTGTGGAACTAAACACTCAAAGGCGATAACAAAGATTTAAACTTACAGTATTAATAGCTGAGCGCTGAGACGACAAAAGTTCATCCAAAAGACGCTGTGCGGTTGGCAATATTTGTTGCGGCAACTCACTGATGAGATATTGAGCAAATTTTTGGAGCTGATCTCTGTGAAGCCTAGATAACGACTCGCTAACTGGGGCTCGTAAAGTTACATCCTTGGACTGTTACCGGACAGAAACCAGCGGGATAAAAATTAGCTCCAATTTACTCTTTAAATATATATTAAGCTACGCAAGAGTGAATCCTACCTGGAATATTCGATGCAGGCAAACTGCAACAACATGGCCACACCAATTTGTGCTCGCGTTACATGTACAAGTACAGGATGTTACCCGTCTCCGATCGAAGGTCACTGCGACCTTATGAGATTCCCTCATGTTGGGTTTGACCGTTGCACTCAAATGGAAACCTGAAAGGAGTCATGGTGGATTAGTTGTAGTTGCAAAAAAATTTAGTCCCTAAAAATGACAGGAATATCATTCTTACCAATCTGCAAAATGTCGCTGACACTGTCATTACGAAACAGCTTTTCTCCCTTTTGAAACTCCTCAGCGGAACCGTTCGCCAAACAAGAATATAACCGAATATCCTCTTCGTGTTCTGGAAAGCTCCAGAATGCGATGCGAAGTTGTAGCTGTTCCGGAACCGGTGGAAACACCCTTTCAACCATTTCAAACGGAATATGTGATGCCACACATTTTGCAGACATTTCGACCAAGCTAAATCCCACGACTTTGTCGGTCACTTTGGTGTTGCCCAACGAGGAGGCGGATGGCACGGAGTGCATCCCCGCTCCATGAGCAGCTCCCAAAGCCCCATTTCCCGTTGTTCCATTCAAGACTGGGTTGGGGTTGGCCGAGTACATTGACTTTTTCCATCCCCTCCAGTTGTTGCAGAGAGACTCTGGCTCCGAGATCCACGAGCATAGCGAATCTTCTTCGAATCGATCGGAGTCTTCGAACGAAAAGCGATCACTATCTACCAGCTCCCAGTCCCGCATTGCCCGTTCTAGAGCAGCGAACTGGTCACGAAGTCGCAGTTGACCCGCCAGGTTGCCGTCCAAACGTACCACGTGAAGTGGTAGGAGTTCCTCTGCCTTCCGATCAAAGAGTACCCTGTGAGCAAATACATAAAGAGTTAAAGGAAATAAGCATGTCAGGTTCAAATTCGTGGTATTGTCAGGATGTTTACTTACGACAACGGTTAAAGAAATCAATCGCGGTTGTCCGACCATTTAGCGATCAGATTTCATTTGAAACATAAGATTTTTTTATCAACCAAACACTACTTTTTTAACACGTTACTAAAGAATGTTTTTGAGACCAAATTGGGAGATCAAAATAGCACAGTAGCAGCTTTCGCCTTTACTGACACGCTAACACCACGACTTATCATAACAGTCCGCAACACTCAATAGTTCCGTTTTCTCCAGACGCTCCTCTCATTCAACTCAAGCATTGAACAATGTCGAAAAAAGTAACTTAAAACTCGGCTCCATCAGGCATGCGTTTGATTATTTAAAACAAAATCAAGAAAGTCTGACACAATTCACTCAAATTTTAGCTAATTGACTACAATAGTCAAAGCCAGTGTCGGATGGTCTCTTCCTCCATTATGGTGTTTAAAAGTTTCCGTTGAAGTTTCAACTCCAACCGAAACGAACTGCGACCCCTTCTGGATGAATCCCTGATAACTTTGTTCAAATAGATAGAATTGGCCTATCTATTGACTGGACAAATCCTGAAAAATCAGAAGTCAACACTGACATTTTCTTTTCTCAGATTCTAATTACAAATAAAATTGAAATTCATCTTGAGATTTTATACCTCTCTCTGAACAGAATGATTTATCGTCGGCCGTTTATCCTTCCATGATCCAGTTCAGCAACCTTAAATTCATAAAAATAGTTTCATAAACATAATGCGTTCGGCAATCGCCATCATCATAGGCACAGGAACTCTTTAAAATGTTAAAATTATCAACCGGATGCAGATGTCAGACTTTAAGATACTCCACGAAAGAATACTTGAAACAAAGACATGCATACCATGAATTCTACCTGAAAACTAAGGTGTCAATTCGAAAGAAGGCTTTGATGGGAAAACAAAGACAGTTGCTTTTTTACGCAAACATTTCTCATGAAATTGATCAAGTTGTGGAAATTTATCGCATCTTCTTTCCTAATCACCCGATAATCCTACGAACATGAAGATACTAAGAAACAATAGCCTATTAATCCATAATTTACATTTTATTTCATGTACTCAGCTCCCTACTCTTGTGAATTCCAGGACACAATTTTCTCGTCTCGCCAAAAAACTAGCAAATTCCATGAAAGGTCTCACACAAGAGGAATAATGGTTTTGCCTGGAATTGTTTTTGTTTAAACAACTTACCAAGTCATCCAACTGCTTTGGTCACACTGACACATCCCCTACTCTGCTCGTGCAACTGAAAATGTTGTACAGCCAGTCACCCTCAAAATGAAAACTTGCAAGATGATTCTTTCTGGCTGGCCACTTTGTTAATGTCTTCTTGAAAATCCTGAAAAAAGCATATCCCTTTTTTCTTGAAGACTGCAGCTTGCAACTTGCCAGTCTCCAGATGCGATACGTATCGTCGTGAGTTACTGCACGAGAGGGTGAGTATGAACTGATAACAGTTAAAAGTGTTGCTTTCTTTGTTCTTTTTGTGCAGGGCAACTGCTGCCGATAAGAATAAAAGCTGGTCTTGACGGAAAATGTGAATAAGAAGTTTGAGACACATTTTTTTTCCTTGCATGCACACACTTTTGTGTACAATCGCAGGCAATGCATTTTTACGATAAAAGACTTTTCTTTGGTTATGTTTTGTTTTGGTATACGGATATACCCCATTATGATTCATACGATTTGACTGGTCGTGAGTCGGGTCTTTCACGACTTTACATTTTAAGGACTGACATAAAGTAGTAATAATAACTCTGGCTGTCCGTATCTTGCAATCAATGTCTTTTGTATTAGTCATCATTAGCAGTGTTTAAGCTTCAAAATTATTTGACGGATGAGAGGACGAAAGGAAACATGTTATCATACAAGTTTATGTTTGAAGCACACTGGTTAATGATGGATTGAACTTTGGAGTAAGGAGTATCATTTCAATGTTAGAAACGTTTCGCTACACTTTTAAGACATGGCTAAGTTTCCTTTCTCTTAGNACTGGTTAATGATGGATTGAACTTTGGAGTAAGGAGTATCATTTCAATGTTAGAAACGTTTCGCTACACTTTTAAGACATGGCTAAGTTTCCTTTCTCTTAGTTTCATACTTCATACCCATTTTTTCTAAAAATATGACATG
The DNA here is from genome assembly GCA_019593645.1 of Akabosia matsudoensis. Taxonomy (NCBI): domain Eukaryota; kingdom Metazoa; phylum Arthropoda; class Collembola; order Entomobryomorpha; family Paronellidae; genus Akabosia; species Akabosia matsudoensis. The sequence goes on along the minus strand of VICI01003146.1, from coordinate 2,734 downwards.
GGTTTTGGGTCTAAAAATAAATGCAATGATTTTGGATATGAGAGACGTAGGTATATGCGTAATAGACACATTAACAAAATACTTTTTTTCTGATTTGATATGTCATTCAAATGGACGCAACACAGGAAAGCTCTGTGTCAAGCATTTAGTTGACGTCCTTGACACTTGTGTGGTGTAGTGAGTAAAAGTCTTCCCGAGTCGTAAGCATGAAGTAAACAAAGTAGGTTGCCATTCCTTGGAATAAATTGATGTATGATAACTGCACCTGTAGTTGCATGATAGTGTAACTTTTCAATCAGATGCGCTTTATAAAATTTGTGTGGTCCAATTACAGGCTTCCAGTTTGCTTTGAGATTGGTAGGTAAATTTGAAACCTGATAACTTACTAGCAGTGATGATAAAGTCTCAAATTGTTTTGTAATCTTCTTAAAGACTAGACAAACCAATCAATTTGTATTGTTGTCTTTCAAGTTCAATGTCATCAGTTAGATAAATTAAATATCTACTCCAAAAACAGTATAATTGAGACACAGAATACGTGTAGAAAAAATAGACATAACTGAACCAAATTTTTGTGGACAATGCTTTTGCCTGGAGCTTTCATTGCTGTCTGGATTCAAGTGAACATTATAAATTACCCGGTTGTTTGTTAGAAGAAAAGTGACGTGACACAAAATGACACGTTTCCAGTTTTCCAGCAAAACTTCACATGCGATACTGAGAATTTTCAACATAGACAACAATGACTTATATGACTGTAGCAACAGTTATGAAGTTGCGTTGAAGCCCTAAGATCGTCTCACAGTTTCCGTTAAAACAGAAAATACTAATTTTTGCTATGTTATGCTCTAGTATTATGTCTTGCAGTTGCGTTTGGTTTTAACTAATTGCGTACCTGCAATTAGCTTACCGCTAACTTTGCCTAGGTACTATTATGTTTTACTAACGTGGCAAAAGTACTTAAATGTCGTTCACGTACCTGAAATTGGTTACTCGCTGAGGAGTGCCTGGAGACTTACTCCCTTTCAAGCTATTAACTTTCCAGCCATTGATTACGTGGTTGCATTTATATGAAAGAAACGTTTAAAGTGAAGTTTCCTTCACAAAACTCAGTCACTCGCACAAACACACAATTACCAGCCCAAACAAAGGCGATTCCAGTTTACACACGTGTCATCAAACAATCAACAAAAATCCATTCAACACAACAAATACAAAACAAAAAAACAAACTTATACTTAATTGTAGTCCCTTAATGAGCACCGTGCAACTTCTTGAAGAACGTACATTATTATTTTTTCAGTCTCAAATACCCTTACAGTTTATTCAATCAGTTCCTTTCACTGCACAAAAAAACCAATTGGAAACACTAATTCACACCTCTCCTGGAATATTGGATGGAATATATAGATTTTTGTTTTGTTGATTTTGAGATGGTTCGATAAGGACGATCAATTATATATTTTTTTATAGATTGCTTTGTGCAGGCGTGGAATAAAAAATGGTCCTCTTTTTTATCGACTCCCTCCCGAACAAACCATGAGGAATGCTGAAAAATAATAAATTAAAAGCAATCAGTCAGTACTAGTCAAGTCTAAAAACTCTTTCCGTTCCCGTACCCTGTATGACCTTATCAGTCAAGAATATTCCAGATACATGCTACCACTCTCTAAGCCTAAATATCCCTTCCCCTCCGAAATCTTGCGTAAAATAAATATAAGTCACAGTTTCAAACCAGTTAAATATATGAAGAGCAGTTATAGTAACCCGGATTCTCCTTTTGTCCATAAAACTATTATGCCCAGAGTTTGTTGCACAGTTTTGGCCAATCCAAACTCATGTGCTTTTCGCCTTTCTCATCTCACGTACAAACTATTACACCACCATTCATAGTTTGTTAATTTACCATCAAAGTGCATGCGAGTAATGTTAAAATGCATGAATATAACGAGAAGATCACACACTTGTTATGTAAGTTTGCTACATTCAAGGCTTGCTACTTGATGATAATATGCACAACTCCCATGCAAAACAAACCCTTCTTGATTTCACTTAACTGCTGTTGTACTTTAATGTGTGAAGTCCCCTAAACATCTTTCAAAATTATCAGTGCCTTCAATATAACTTCAAAAAACCAAATTAAGAAAAGATAACCAACAAAACTTACTTATTTTCGCTCCAATACAAACTACTAGCCAGTGTGAAGAGAGACTTTTTACTTTGCTTCTACAACCAATTGATTCTTATTGTTAAAAACTAACAAATTTTTATATGAAACTTTTTTTAAAAATCCTCTGATTGTTGACCATCTACTCTCCGGCTGCCTCAAAAAAACTGGCATGTATGCATGAAAAGGTGCCAAATGATGAAAACCCTTTCTTTCTTCTTTTTTTTCGCTATTTTCTACCCTCTCTCTCTCTCACTCTATTCTACTAAGGTTACTTAATAATCCATTGTTGCTCTCCTGCTGTTGTTCCACCTCTCCTGTATCCATCTATATTTTTGTTTTCTTTTGACTGAATGCTCTCAAGTTCGAGATTTTTTTTTTTTCCTTGTCTTATAAAAACCTATATATATGTTGGGTTATCATCATTATTACAATAATACTACATTTTGCTTTGGTGTGTTCATCCTTACAACACAGGAAAAAAAAAACCTATCTCTTGTGCATCTCTCACCACCACCACCACCACCGTGACCGTATACGCACATACAATTTTTTTTTTTTTTTTTT